>JAYESD010000002.1:222731881-223028608 GCA_036927565.1 Tuctoria greenei | reverse complement strand
ATCTTGGCATCGGGAGTCTCCATGGAAACTACCGGCTTCGGAGCCACCAGGAGGTCCAGGACTGGTGCCACATCTCCTGTCGGCAAAGCTTTAGTTGGGGGATCCACTCCGGACCTAGTGCTCACCATTGGGTCCGAAGCTAAATTCGTTGGGGAGGAGGTCGGACAGACGGCCACCGCATACTTTAGAGTCGGGCACACACCCAATGTTGGCACTGCTGCCGTCAGAGATGGCATGGCGTAGGCTGCACCCATCCACCCTAGCTTCCTCTTCTTGCTAGAAGGATCTGCGGGCTCTTTCTCTTTGCTCCGCCTAAAATCGGACTGAGAACCCTTTTGTTGGCTAGGCTCCACAGAAGTTTATCCCTTGCCACCGGCGGTAGCAGACCTAGATAGGGCCCAGAATGCCATGGATGATTATACTCCTGGAGGCATCTCGTACCTGACATACTGCAATGCCAGTGTCGTCAAGAATTGGTATCTTCCTCATCAGTCGTGATCTTAGCTCTGACAAGGTGAAGATCGGTAAGAAGTCAAAAGGAGGCATGGTGTTGTTGTTGGAAACGGGACTACCGTACATCTTTGACATAACAAATAGTAGGGTCTTCTCGTCCTAGTCAGTTCCATTGACACGCTCTAGTCGAGTGAAATCCATCACTCCGCCATACCTCCAGGTTGAATGCTCACTTTGGTGAAGAGGTGCAACATGCTACCTTAAGAAATCACATATCACCATTAGCAATGTCAACCCTCCTTTAGCCAGCTGTCGGATCTTGGTTAACACATGGTTATACTCCACTGGCACACCTGGGGTGAGCTTCTAGAAGTCATTATCTGAGGTGGGTACACCGACTGTCAACTCCAAGCGATCGTGTTGATCGGTCCAGACTATCACCCGGTTATACTTCCAATTCTCCTACTTCCGAGAAGAAAAGGATGGGATGCACTTGTATGGTGAGTTCCTGCACCGTTGGAAGTAGTAGGCTCCTATGTAGCCGGAGCATCTTCTGGACACTCGCAGGGTGAAGAATGCCTTAAATAGCGGCACAGAGGGCCTCACACACACCCACATTTCACAGAGGTGGACGAAGATTGCCACCAACAGAATGGAATGTGGGTTGAGATGTTGAAGCTGTAGTCCGTACACCTCTAGCAGCATTAGAAGAAATCAAGAAACCGGAGTAACTAACCCGACCATACCATAAGCCGTGAAGAAGAAGATGTCACCAGAGCTTTTCTTGGTGAAAGGAAGGCTCCCGCAGTGCATCATGGTTTAAAATAAGAATCTTGCCATCCCATCATGTTCTGAATGCTCACAATATCTCTCTTGCTGACAAGCTTGGAGGGGAGAAGTTCAGAATCCATGGCAGCAAGTGGAGGAAAGCGGAGAACATGATGCAAAGAAGGAAGCGGAAAGTCCTATACGCAAGGAAGCAAATCAGAGCGTAGGTTTTTGCCACGCTAACTTCCTCTTTTTACTATCCTCTGCAACGCCTGCACGCGGAGCTTGATTATGTTCCGCATGTTTATCTTCACCGATGACAAGGGGGCCCGGGTCCACTTGAAAAACAAGTCGCACTAGGCAAACTGATGTCGTGATGAGGAGTTGGGAGGAACCCGAGGTCGGCGACATGACAGGCCTATAGAGATTGTGCTGGGAACCGATACAGAAATCGTATTTGTGACACCTGGTTCCCAAAAAGGAAGCAAGTGCAGTATATGTGTGTCCAGGATGTTTAACACACATACACAAGTGCATCACAAAAAGGATATACAGAAAATTACCACAAGACAAGAATAATTAAGCTCTTTTATTACACAAACCATATTATCCTCAAATACAGGATCTAATGAATATTAAAGACAAGTTTGAACTAATGCAGTGGAAATAAATTAAACTAAGCAAACTAAGCAAAAGGGATAGCGCAACTCCATGCAACACCACATGCAAAGCTGACGGCAGACACGGCCTAGAACACCGCATTATCATCGTTAAACTCCCAATCCTGACCTACAACTGTTGGTGGGCAAATTGCAAGGGTGAGTACATGTCGTACCCAACAAGTGTGAAAATTATGACATGCAGTTGATTCAAATGACGAATATAATAATGGCTAAGTACTGAAAAGTACATTAAAACATTTGAAAAGCAATATATTATATGTATGTGAAATAAACCCATCATAAACCATAATGATTATCATAATACCAGTCCATATTCCATATCCATCACCATTATACCAGAATTCACCATTACCGTTAACCATATTCATTGCCATAAAATAATCCATAACCATAAACCATAAACCATGTTACCATTTATAACCAATACCAAACCATAACCATTACCAAACCATCCCAATACCAAGTTTCCTCTAATCATGTGAGAGTCCAGGTTGCTCTTAACCGGTAGCACGGCTATCATGGTAGTTTAAGACACTCTGTAGAGGTTGCACCACTTTACCCACGTGTTTGTGATTTCATCACCATTCGATGACTATAGAATCTTCATTATGTCGTCTCACACTTCCGTCGGTGTGTGGCCATGAGATCACGAAATATCCTTTACAAAGGGATTACTAGCCTATTTTGACCCCGCTGAGGTTTCACCGGTGGCGATGTCTCCTACAGAGCACATCTTCAACCAAGGGCCCCCTCTTGAGCCATTTAGATCCCAGGGTAGTCCCACCAATCACCAACAAACCCAATCCGAGTACCCCTTCCCCGAGCATTCTTAATGGTCCAAATAGCACTGGAAAAGCCCTAATTAATCAACTACGCCGCACCCATACTTGGCCTCGTGGTGGCACTGTAAATCTTGGATGATCGGTCCACGAACCGGTCCTTAGATCTAAAGCAAGAAAAACCACCATAACATCCAACCCATCCACATACCATGCTTGCTCAGATCACCCATTA
This sequence comes from Tuctoria greenei, assembly GCA_036927565.1. Classification (NCBI taxonomy): domain Eukaryota; kingdom Viridiplantae; phylum Streptophyta; class Magnoliopsida; order Poales; family Poaceae; genus Tuctoria; species Tuctoria greenei. Next base: position 223,025,690 of record JAYESD010000002.1, on the reverse strand, counting down.
CCATATCATATTAACTAGTTCATGTTAATCATAATCTCATAAATGCATAATTAAGTTAAGTGGTATAGTTATCTTCCATCCCAATTAATTAAGCAAAGCAAAAATGGTAAAAAGCCCATCAAGACTCTATACCATGAATTCCAGGTGAAAAGAGTGGTTAAACAAAGCTAGTAAACTTCTTACAATAGGATTCCCATCAAATGACACAAGCATGCAGTTTGCAAGCAAAACATTTACTTAAAAACAAGATCAATATGCTTCAAGGACACTTGCCTTGCTCTTGGAGTTGGTTCGGGTCAAAGCCTTCAAACTCTTGGTGTTGGAGATCCTTCGCTGCACTCTCTAGCGCAAATCTGTCTAATTCGCACAATAAACATACGAGACAAGAATTACAATCAATAGATGCACATATATTACTCAACATGACATGACATGCATGATTAATGCAAATGCAAGGTGGAACTTGTTAATGAGTTGTTAATGATGTTTATTAACCAGTTCTAATAGATTTTAACAAGTTTATATAGGTTTGGAATTGATTTGAGTCAATTTATAAATAATTGTAACACCCTAAATTTTCGCATCATGCATTGCATACATGATCATGTATTAAACACTAGTAGAATAAGAGAAAAGATAAAACATACAAATATGGGTAGCAAAAGAAGAAAAAGAAAATAATAATTATAGCCTAAAACTTGTAATAGGGAATAAGTATAAAAATAATAATAATAAAATATATATAAATGTATATAAATAATATATATAACAATATATGAAAATAAATAAAATATTAATATTAATAATATACATTATAATAATAATAAATAATATATATATAATATAAATAATATATATATAAAAATATATAATAAATTATTTAACAAAAGAAAGTAAAGAAAAGAAAAAAAAAGGGGGACCCGCCGGCCAGGCCGCCGAACGGCCCAGCCAGCGCCCCAGCCCCGCCCGCGCTGCCCCGACGCGCGCCCGCGCGCGCGCTCGAGCCCCGATGTCGCGGCGCCCCGCGCAGGGCCCCTCCCCGCAGCGCGCCCCGCGTCCGACCCGGCCGAACGCTGCCCCCGGTCCGATCCCGCCCGCTCCCGATTCCAGCGCCGAATCCCGCCGCCGTATCGCGCTCGCCCCCGAGTCCCGCGCTGACCAAACCGGACTCCCGATCGTCCTCCCGCCCGCGCCTATAAAAGGCCCCGTGGCCTCGTGAGTTTACCGATCCAGGAACCCTAGCCGCCGGTATCGAAGGCAAAGGAAAACAGAGAACCAGAGGGCTGCGCCCAGGGAAGAAAAAGGAGAAAAAGAAGGGGAAGAAGAGGAAGAAAAAGAGGAGGGCGCCACCGTCCGCCGGAGATCGTCGTCGCCATCGCGCCGCCGTCGTCGTGCCGCCGGAGGACGCATCTACTTCGTCTACGCATTGTCCCCATCCCGCGATCATCGAAGCCATCGCATCTACGGTAGGCCATGTTCCTGATGCGAATTTGAGCGATCATGTTGAATCTAATAGGCGTAAATTGATTTTAGTTGCACCATAATTTTATTTTCAGCAGCATTAATCCACCCTAAAACCCCCGTAAACTCATATGAACACGTATGAACTAGTTGCATCTAATTAATAAACAACTGTAGTAAATTAATTATTGAATTGTGCATGCATACATGTCATTGCATGTTGATTATTTTGTGTGCATTATGTTGATTGTATATGTTCTCTTGTATGTATGATCACGTGTAGAGGAACGTGCTCAAGAGGCCGCATACAAGGATTTCTAAAATCAAGACTTTGAAGCGCTTGAGCAACCCCATCCGTCGGAGCAAGGCAAGTGTCCTTGAAGCATATTGATCCTATTTTAAAATAAATGTTTTGTTTGCGAACTTGCATGCTCGTGTCAAATTGATGGGAATCCTATGGTAGGAAGTTTACTAGTTTTGTTTGACCACCCTTGTCACCTGGAATTTATGGTAGAGAGTCGGGAAGGGTTTTTACTTTTTGCTTCGCTTAATTAATTGGGATGGCAAACAACACTATACAATTAATTATGCATCAATGATATTATGGTTAATGTCAACTGGTCAATATGATGGGTGATCTAAGCAAGTATGGTTATGTGGATGGGTTGGATGTTATGGTGGTTTGCTTGCCTTAGATCCAAGGACCGGTTCATGCGAGAATACGCCAGGTCAACAGTGCCACCACAAGGCTAAGTATGGGTGCGGCGTAGCTGAATAATTAGGAGCGCTGCTAGTATTGTATGGACCATTGGATTGCGCGGGGAATGGGAGTCGAGGAGGACTGCCCTGGGATCCGCATGGAACACGAGGGGGCCCGTGGGTGGGAGATTGGAGATTCAAGCCTGCCGGTGAAACCTTAGTGGGCCCGTACATACTAGTAGTCCCTTTTGAAAGGCTATTTTGTGATCTCTTGGCCACACACCTACGGAAGTGTGAGATGGCATAATGGAGGTTTCTTAGTCATCAAAAGGTGATGAAATCACAAACATGTGGGTAACGTGGTACAACCTCTGCAGAGTGTTTAAAACTATCATGATAGCCGTGCTCCCGGTTATGAGCGCCTGGATGACCTACATGATTAGAGTTGGAAATTGGGATTTGGGATGGTTATGGTTGGTTTATGGTTATGGTCTGGTAATGGTTATGGTTGGTTTATGGTTATGGGTTGGTAATGTTTATGGTTTATGGATTATGGCCATGGATATGAATTTGAGTTATGGTAATTGGACATGGATAATGGTAATGTTGGCAATAATTGGATATGGTTTATATTATGTTAATATGATGGTTATGATGGGATTGTTTCACATAGACATAGTATAATGCTTTTCAAATGATTTACTGTACTTTTCAGCACTTAGCCATTATTACATTCGTCATTTGAATAAGCCACATGTCATACTTTTCACACTTGCTGAGTACGACATGTACTCACTCTTGCAATCCCCCCAACAGCTACTGGAGACAATTGGGAGTACCCTGAGGATCACGTGGAGTACTAGGTTGCGTACCGCCGTCAATTGCCTGTGGATTGGAGTCGTGCTGTTTAGTTTATTTTCCGTTGCAATTATTTAGAGTTTTATCATTCGTGAACTATTGGATTATTGTAATAAATTATTTATTTATTAGTTAAGACGTGGTTAAATTCTGTATATCGTTTGTGATGCAACCGTATATGTGTGATGAACTTCCTGGGCACACATATGCGTTACGCTTGGTTCATATTCGGAACCGGGTGTCACAAATTGGTATCAGAGCCGCGTTGACCGTAGGACGCAGCCTAGATAGAATGGACACTTTAGAGCACATAGGAGCACTCAGGAATCGATGTGTTTTTGCTTGGTGTGCTGTTTGCTATATATATTGCTTGCTTGTGTGCTTAATAGAGGATTTTGGGATGCTTTAGCATTGCCATGTCCACCTAGGCTAGTATAGCTAGTTGGTTAGCTTCATATTCCTTGATGCATTTAGTTGGGGACGTTTCTAAATTCTTACCTATTGCTCTCCTTTAGATGGTGAGGACTCGCAATCAGGGGGATGTCAATGGTGAGGAGGAGAACTATGGAGTACCTCAGAACAAAAACGGGCAAGGACCTGCTCATGGAGCTATCAACATTGAGCAGCTATTGGCTATGCAAAACCAGCTCATGCAGACCATGATACAAACTATGGGACAGCTGCAGGCTGGCAATAACAACAATCAGCCCCACATGCCTCCACCGCCACCCCCACCTCCTCATAACCGATTGGGAGAGTTTATGAGGACTAGGCCGCCAACCTTTGCTCAAGCTGCTGACCCTATGGATGCGGATGATTGGTTAAGTCTCCTGGAGGAGAGATGAGGACAAGTATAGTATGTCCAAAAGTAAGCCTTAGAATAAGGGGGGTAGATTTCTCCGCCAACCTCATTGTTTTGGATTCTCAAGGATTGGACATTATACTTGGTATGGACTGGTTGAGGAAGCACAATGGATTTATTGAGTGTGCCACAAAGACGGTGAAGTTGACCAACAAAGAAAGGATCACCGTAGAATTTGAAGTATCTCAAACCGCACTGAGGCAATTGGAGTTGATGCATCACAATAAATGTCAAAGCTAACCAATCATCAAAGACTACTCCAACGTAGTGAAGCGCATGACTGAGTTGCTAACAAGGGGAAAGCTTCTCAAATGGACTCTATCTTGCTAGGACGACATTGAGAAGGTGAAGAAGAGATTTATAACTGCACCGATGCTGGTATTACTAGACGTGAGCAAGAAATTTGGATTTGTATGACGCATCAAGACAAGGATTAGGATGTGTGCTCATGCAAGAAGGCCAAGTGGTAGCTTATGCATCGAGGCAACTAAAGAAACATGAGTTGAATTATCCTACACACGACCTTGAACTCGCAGCCGTGGTACACGCCTTGAAGATATGGAGACACTATGTTTTTGGTCACCGATGTGAGATTTATACGGATCACAAGAGTCTCAAGTACATATTTACGCAAACGGATCTAAATCTGAGGCAACGCCGATGGTTGGAGCTCATTAAGGATTATGACATGGGAATCAACTATCACCCAGGGAAGGCCAATGTAGTGGTCGATGCTTTGAGCCGAAAAGGAGTAAGTCATCAACTCACAGTACGAGAGCTGCCATCCGAGTTATGCAAGGAGTTTGAACGGTTGAACCCTGGATTCATAAATGAGATGGGAACGATGGAAGTCAACCCAACATTAGAGAAGGAAATACGGGAAGGACAAACAAAGGACAAGGAAATGCAGGAAATCAAGGAAAAGACCCAGGAAGGAAGAGAATTCAGATTTGATGAAGACGAACAGGGTACCTTATGGCTTGGAAAGAGGATTGTGGTACCTAATGTTAGGCATATTCGGGAAGCAATATTGAAGGAGGCACATGACTCGCCTTACTCAATTCATCCTGGCTGTACGAAGATGTACAAGGACTTAAAGACATGTTATTGGTGGGCCAGCATGAAAAAGGACATAGCCGAATATGTTGCACTTTGTGATGTGTGCCAACGACTTAAAGCCGAACATCAAAAGCCAGCCGGATTGTTACAACCATTGAAGATCCCGGAATGGAAGTGGGAAGAGATTGGTATGGACTTTATAGTTGGATTATCGCGAACTCAGTCTGGCTATGATTCAATATGGGTTATTGTGGATCGATTGACAAAATCAGTTCACTTCATCCCTGTCAAGACCACATATACCACCGCGAAGCTAGCAGAATTGTATATGGAACATATTGTATGCCGACACGGAGTACCGAAGAAGATACTGTCGGATAGAGGTTCTCAGTTTACCTTCAGATTTTGGCAAAAATTGCATGAAGCGATGGGAACAAGGTTGAACTTCAGTTCGGCATATCACCCTCAAACAGATGGACAAACCGAGAGGACCAACCAAATTTTGGAAGACATGTTGAGAGCATGTGCTTTAAAGCATGGGAAGAGTTGGGATAAAAGTTTGCCGTATGCTGAATTCTCGTACAACAATAGTTACCAAGCAAGTTTGAAAATGTCACCTTATGAAGCACTATACGGAAAAAAGTGTAGGAATCCCTTGTTTTGGAATGAAACCGGAGAGAATCAAGTGATTGGTCCGGACGTGTTACAAGAAGCTGAAAGGCAAGTCCAAATAATATGGGAAAACTTAAAGGCTGCCCAGTCTCGACAGAAAGGTTATGCTGATAATAGGCGAACGAGTTTGACTTTTGAAGTTGGAGATTTTGTATACCTCAAAGTGTCACCTATCAGAGGTCAGCGACGGTTTAACGTCAAAGGAAAACTGGCGCCACGTTACATCGGAGCATTTAAGATTCTGGACAAGCGAGGAGAGGTAGCATATCGACTTGAACTGCCGACGTATCTCTCCGATGTACATGACGTATTTCACGTCTCTCAACTCAAGAAGTGTCTCAGGGTACCGGTAGAACAAGTTCCGATGAACTTCAAGAGGATTGGTCCTATGTCGAGCAACATATCAAAATTTTGGATATGAAGGAAAGGGTCACGAGAAATAAGAGGATCCGTTGGTGCAAAGTGCATTGGAAACACCATACGGAAGTCGAAGCTACATGGGAACGTGAAGAAGACCTGAAGGCAGAATTCCCTCACTTTTTCTCCACGCTATCGAATCTCGAGGGCGAGATTCACTTTAAGGGGGTAGGTTTGTAACACCCTAAATTTTCGCATCATGCATTGCATACATGATCATGTATTAAACACTAGTAGAATAAGAGAAAAGATAAAACATACAAATATGGGTAGCAAAAGAAGAAAAAGAAAATAATAATTATAGCCTAAAACTTGTAATAGGGAATAAGTATAAAAATAATGATAATAAAAAATATATAAATGTATATAAATAATATATATAACAATATATGAAAATAAATAAAATATTAATATTAATAATATACATAATAATAATAATAAATAATATATATAATATAAATAATATATATAAAAAATATATATAATAAATTATTTAACAAAAGAAAGTAAAAAAAAAGAAAAAAAAAAAGGGGGACCCGCCGGCCAGGCCGCCGAACGGCCCAGCCAGCGCCCCAGCCCCGCCCGCGCTGCCCCGACGCGCGCCCGCGCGCGCGCGAGCCCCGATGCCGCGGTGCCCCGCGCTGGGCCCCTCCCCGCAGCGCGCCCTGCATCCGACCCGGCCGAATGCCGCCCCCGGTCCGATCCCGCCCGCTCCTGATTCCAGCGCCGAATCCCGCCGCCGTATCGCGCCCGCCCCCAAGTCCTGCGCTGACCGAACCGGACTCCCGATCGTCCTCCCGCCCGCGCCTATAAAAGGCCCCGTGGCCTCGTGAGTTTACCGATCCAGGAACCCTAGCCGCCGGTATCGAAGGCAAAGGTAAACAGAGAACCAGAGGGCTGCGCCCAGGGAAGAAAAAGGAGAAAAAGAAGGGGAAGAAGAGGAAGAAAAAGAGGAGGGCGCCACCGTCCGCCGGAGATCGTCGTCGCCATCGCGCCGCCGTCGTCGTGCCGCCGGAGGACGCATCTACTTCGTCTACGCATTGTCCCCATCCCGCGATCATCGAAGCCATCGCATCTACAGTAGTCCATGTTCCCGATGCGAATTTTAGCGATCATGTTGAATCTAATAGGCGTAAATTGATTTTAGTTGCACCATAATTTTATTTTCAGCAGCATTAATCCACCCTAAAACCCCCGTAAATTCATATGAACATGTATGAACTAGTTGCATTAATTAATAAACAACTGTAGTAAATTAATTATTGAATTGTGCATGCATACATGTCATTGCATGTTGATTATTTTGTGTGCATTATGTTGATTGTATATGTTCTCTTGTATGTATGATCACGCGTAGAGGAACGTGCTCAAGAGGCCGCATACGAGGATTTCCAAAATCAAGACTTTGAAGCGCTTGAGCAACCCCATCCGTCGGAGCAAGGCAAGTGTCCTTGAAGCATATTGATCGTGTTTTAAAATAAATGTTTTGTTTGCGAACTTGCATGCTTGTGTCAAATTGATGGGAATCCTATGGTAGGAAGTTTACTAGTTTTGTTTGACCACCCTTGTCACCTGTAATTTATGGTAGAGAGTCGGGAAGGGTTTTTACTTTTTGCTTCGCTTAATTATTTGGGATGGCAAACAACACTATACAATTAATTATGCATCAATGATATTATGGTTAATGTCAACTGGTCAATATGATGGGTGATCTAAGCAAGCATGGTTATGTGGATGGGTTGGATGTTATGGTGGTTTGCTTGCCTTAGATCTAAGGACCGGTTCATGCGAGAATACGCCAGGTCAACAGTGCCACCACAAGGCCAAGTATGGGTGCGGCGTAGCTGAATAATTAGGAGCGCTGCTAGTATTGTATGGACCATTGGATGGCGCGGGGAATGGGAGTCGAGGAGGACTGCCCTGGGATCCGCATGGCACACGAGGGGGCCCGTGGGTGGGAGAATGGAGATTCAAGCCTGCCGGTGAAACCTTAGTGGGCCCGTACATACTAGTAGTCCCTTTTGAAAGGCTATTTTGTGATCTCTTGGCCACACACCTACGGAAGTGTGAGATGGCATAATGGAGGTTTCTTAGTCATCGAAAGGTGATGAAATCACAAACATGTGGGTAACGTGGTACAACCTCTGCAGAGTGTTTAAAACTATCATGATAGCCGTGCTCCCGGTTATGAGCGCCCGGATGACCTACATGATTAGAGTTGGAAATTGGGATTTGGGATGGTTATGGTTGGTTTATGGTTATGGTCTGGTAATGGTTATGGTTGGTTTATGGTTATGGGTTGGTAATGGTTATGGTTTATGGATTATGGCCATGGATATGAATTTGAGTTATGGTAATTGGACATGGATAATGGTAATGTTGGCAATAATTGGATATGGTTTATATTATGTTAATATGATGGTTATGATGGGATTGTTTCACATAGACATAGTATAATGCTTTTCAAATGTTTTACTGTACTTTTCAGCACTTAGCCATTATTACATTCGTCATTTGAATAAGCCAGATGTCATACTTTCCACACTTATTGAGTACAACATGTACTCACTCTTGCAATCCCCCCAACAGCTACTGGAGACAATTGGGAGTACCCTAAGGATCACGTGGAGTACTAGGTTGTGTACCGCTGTCAATTGCCTGTGGATTGGAGTCGTGCTGTTTAGTTTATTTTCCGCTGCAATTATTTAGAGTTTTATCATTCATGAACTATTGGATTATTGTAATAAAGTACTTATTTATTAGTTAAGACGTGGTTAAATTCTGTATATCGTTTGTGATGCAACCGTATATGTGTGATGAACTTCCTGGGCACACATATGCGTTACGCTTGGTTCATATTCGGAACCGAGTGTCACAATAATTCAACAGAAATTAACCAGGAAAATCGGACTAGTCCGCTAGGGACCCGACAAGTCCGCACTTCGCATAACTGGCGAACTAGGGTTTCCTAGATCGACGTGAATATGGGGAAACATGGTTGAATTCATGTAAGGAAAAGGAAGTAGAAGGTTTCCCAGAATTCATGCTAGGGATCGGACAAGTCCGCACTTCGTAGAACTGGCGAACTAGGGTTTCCTAGATCGACGTTAATATGGGGATAAATGGTTGAATTCATGTAAGGACAAGTCCGCATTTCCCAGAATTCTTAAGTGCGGTTTTGTCTTAAATTAATTTTAAACTTGTTCCTTTTTTTGTAGATTTATGTTAAACATATATTAGAATGTATGCAATGCATGATGGATGAAAATGAGGGTGTTACAGTATTGGGAGCCTATGTTCTTCAATGTGTGGGATGCCCACGCAGAACATCACTACTACCAAATCAGGAAAGGCCATGTAATGGCGGTACATGAATGTACCGTCAGTTCAATCGCCCAAGTGAAAAGTCGAAACCACAACACGGGAAAACATGATGGTGGCCCCACCCGCAGGAACAAAACCTCCCCTGAGGTGGGCCCGAGGGCCACTGTTGGTACCCTGTAGACCAGGTACCCTCGCATACTAGGAAAAGAAGTGTTGCATCCCATCTTCCAGGAAAGGAGACATTCAGGGGTCACGTGTCCTGCAGTTCTGGACCCGAATCCTTGATGAGGATGGCTCCGGTGCTGTCACATGTTCTGAAGCTCCGAACCTGCCTCCCTGCTAAGGATAGCTCAGGTGGTGCCATGTGTCCTGCAACTCTAGGTCAGGATGGCTCCAGTGCTGGCACGTGTCCTGCAGCTCCAGACCCGCCTCTCTGCTAAGGATAGCTCTGATGCTGCCACGTGTCCTCAAGCTCCAGACCTGCCTCCCTGCTATGGGTGGCTTCAGAGCTGTCGCGTTTCTTGTGGCTCTGGACTTTTCCTCTCCGGTAAGGAGGGCTCCAGAGTCCTCACTTGTCCAAGACGGCGTGGGCATTCAAGACCATAAATCAGCCCCTTCAAGACCAGGTTAACACGTCATTAACTCCGCATCAATGATGCACGATCAGCGGGATCTTCAGTAATAGTAACGTCGCTATCAAGGCACACTAATATGCAATTAAATCATGATTAAGTGCCTTAGACCATGTATAGGGTACTTAATAGCCCAGGGCTACCTGTCGGGCCTCGGCCACATTGTAAACGACCGAACCTTGGCACATAAAAAGCCACACTGCTACAGTAGAGGGGACTCAATACATACAAGCTACACAGGAGACCCTCAGACTCTTGTATACCCAGACACCTGCAATACAACACAAAAACTCTCGTGGACGTAGGGTATTACGCTACGGCGACCCGAACCATGTAAATCTTTGATGTTCAACCTAATCTTAGTCCTTGAGTTTTCACCCCCGCCTAAATAAGAACCTTCACGGACTGCTCCATAGTAGTCCCGGGTGAAGTGTTGTTGCTACAATTCGACAACCACCATTTTCTTTCCTTCTAGTTCTCACATTTTGCAATGCTTTTAAGAATCGAGTAGCGAGAAGTTATACTACCTCCTATAGAAACTCTTTAGTCTGTTCAATGGTTAGAAAAGAAAGCAAAGAAAATGTACCACAAGATGAAGATTGGCTAGAACTAGGCATGGCACGTTGTGAAACAAATGTAAGAGGCTTGTTGGGATTTTTACGTGATATAATGACAAGTTCAAGAGTTTTTAATTTGGAATATAGAACATCTAAAGTGAGTGTATTCATGACAGTGGATTCACAAATAGATCTAACTTTCATCAATCAAATTGACATGTCTAATGCACCTAACAATTGTCTAGCATTTTCACCGTCTGGAAATTAACATTGACACTACGCAAGTTGTTGAGAATTTTATTAAAGCAGGCAAAGAAGTCATCGACATAAGACAATATGAAAGGGAACAAGAATAAAATGAATTAGAGGAAAAAGAACAAGTAAAACAAATTCTGGGTACAAACATGTCCGGTCCTGACCTCAGACTAGTCTGGTGCCCCCAGTCTGTGTAGACTTAATCAGTTACTTCAGAGCTATGGACTTGTCTGTTATATCGTGCGGACTAGTCCAATTATGCTACTGTTCCAATCTGGACTTGTCCCTTAATTTTGCGGACTAGTCCGATTATGAAACTATAAAACTCCAGACTTGTCCAGATGATTTCAATCTAGTTCAGAACCCCCTTTTCACTATGGAACGGCGGACTTGTCTGCTCATTAACGAAATAGTCCGTTGTGACAACAATAAGGAAAATGTACTTGTCTGGTACTTAAACGGACTAGTCCGGTCCTTAGAGTTCGGACTCGGATTCAAATATCCCCCACGATGTTTCGTTAAGTGCTTGACATATTTAGACCCTAGCATGTTGTGTCCCACCCCCAAAGAGCCCACGTGGGACCCCATCAAGGCCCTACTTGTCCCCACCTTGTCCTACTAGGTTTCCACCCTAACCCCACCACTCCACCCCTACAAAAACAATCTAAAGCCCTCCTCTCACCCCTACCCACATGAGAAAACCCCACCGCCCTGTCGTCTCATCGTGAGCTGTCGTTCAAGAGAGGAAGCTTTAACTACGAGGAAGGGAGGAGAAGGAAGAGAAGGAGGAGGGAGAAGGAAGAGGATGGAAGGAGAAGGAGCAACTAGCAAGATCATCATCGCTGCAGAGTTCTTCTTCATCAACCCTTCATCACCAACGTTCTTCTTCTACGACTTGTCATTGATTCATCGTCAACAAATCTAGACGTTGAATTCCTCGTAATTCTACGAGCGTTGGACCATTAAATTCACGGTAAGTACCCTTGGTCCAACTTTCCACATGAAAATTGATCGCCTATTCGAATCAAACCATGCCCTAATTAGGAAGTTCGCAAGACCCAGGACCATAACGGACTTGTCCGATCCAGATCAGACTAGTCTGGTCCAGAGCAGACATGTCCGGCCTCGGTACGGACTAATCCGGTTTCTGAATTCCAAAAAATCCTGAAACTTCCACAATTTTTTCAAAACTTACTCGAAACTTACTCGAACACGTAAAACTTAGTTGTAACCAGTCAATGAGCAATAGTAGTAACGTAATAACATGTTTTACATCATAATTGCATCATTTACACATTTCATGGCATATTGTGTAATATATATGAGCATTTATTTATTATAATGCTTGTTTCGCATGTTTGTCGCGCGAAATAGAAGGAAACAACATAGAAGGAGCTTATGAGGACCTTCAGCACTAGAACTTTGAAGCCGACCAAAACAAAACAAGTCGCCGGAGCATGGCAAGTGCCATTGTATATTTTAATCCCGTTTTTGAAATGGTTTATTTTGAACTTGCATGCTTGAGTCATACTGATGGGAAAACCCATGACTGGAGTTTACTAGACTTGTATGCCCATCCTTGTCACTTGGGATGTAATGTAGCGAGTTGGGAAGGGTATTTTATACTTTTACTTCGCTTTACTTAACTAGGATCGAGGATGACTAAACAACTTGATTATGAACTTTCAATCATTTGAACTATATCAAATGATGATCATGACCCTTAGCAACATGGAACCTAGGGATCTAAGAAAGCCGGTTATGTGGAATTGGTTGGATGATATGGTGGTTTTGCTTGCTTTAGATCTAAGGACTGGTTCATGGAGCGACCACCTAGGATTGCAGTGCCACCAGAGGGCTAAGTATGGGTGCGACTTAGCCAATTAATTAGTGTATTGCTAGCATCGTTTAAATCATATGGAAGGCTTGGGGAATGGGAGTAGGTTGGGTTTGCAATAGTGGCAGGACTGCTCTGGTATCCGAATGGCACAAAAGGGGGGCATTGGATGGATGTCCTCATATGTGAGACACCACCTCCGGTGAAATCTTAGTGGGTTGACACATGCTGTTAGTCACTTTGTAAAGGTTATTTTGTGATCTCTTGGCCACACAACGACGGAAGTGTGAGACGGCATAATGGAGGTACTTAGTTGTCAAAAGATGATGGAATAACGTACATGTGGGTAAAGTGGTGCCACCTCTGCAGAGTATAAAAATATCATGATAGTCGTGCTCCTGATCATGAGCAACCTGGACCCTCACATCATTAGAGTTATGGACCTGAGTATTGAGTAATGATTGGAATTGGGATTGGGGTATGAGTTCGGTTTTGATGAGTTGGATATGAATGGTTATGGAAAAATATGGATAGTCATGATTAATTATGTCGGGTGGTTATTAAATGGTTGGTAATGGTAATTGGTGGATTTCGATATGGTATTGTTGGTTATTTGGGTTATGTTGGGATTTGACCTCACCTGGTAATTATAATTCGCATTTTCTTGCTTTTATGAATGAAATGTGTTTTTCTACAATGAACCATTACTATCGTCTTTGTTTAAGCTACATGTCATACTTTCCCACACTTGCTCAGTACGACATGTGCTCACCCTTGCTATTCCCCCATTAAATCAGCTACAAGTGATAATTTGGAGTATCCTGAGGATTTTGAGGACTCCTAGGCGCACGTGTCTACTAGTTCCTTCGTTTTCCTCTATAGTATTCTTAGAGTTGTCATTTGAGACTATATGGATATTGTAATAAGGCACTATTACTATTCAAAACATGCGCTTCACTTGGTTCATTCTTGAAACCTGGTGTCACACCTTGCGCTTGTATATAAGCCTCAATACGAGTCTTCCAAACCTGAAAATCAACACCATCCAACACACAAGATTTTGCAGAGTATGTCTCCATGTCAATTAGAAAAAATATGTGCAAATCAAAGAGATTAGAGAACCGTGGCTCTGATACCAATTGTAGGATCAAAGAGCACGTGAAAAGCTACCATAGGGGGGTGAATGGTAGACTAAAATTTTTTATGCGGAAGCTATAAAAACCCCTCGGTAGCAAATCGATCTGATAAAGAAATGTGTCCGACTGACCTAAACGTGTTCAAACATGAACAAACCAGTCTGGATTGTAAAGAGTCAAGTCACAAAGATGCCACAACAGGAATCACGTGAAAACATCGAGTAGTACTCAAGTTATAGCCAAAACCCTAAGCAAATGTCAATCTGTTCTAAGAGAAGAAAAACAGATCTTCTACGCTGCAAAGAAACTTGTGTAACTCAAACACCATAAATCCAATGACTATGAAATTTTCACAGATAATAGAGAATTGAGTTATGAAGAAAGCAAAAAATAATCAATTCAATTGGATCTGTAAAACTCAAGTTATGATCAAAACACCCAAGAAATGTCGGGCAGCGCAGAAACTTGACTAGAAAGACTGGACAAAAACAAGTGGACGAACAAGTCACAAAAGTTGCTCTAAATTGCAGATTTTATTCACAAAAAACACAAGAGGAACAGATGCAAGTCCTGCTCAACACTGGTCCTGGCCCTCTTGCTTATATAACCAACCCTAAGGCAACTCCAATCCAACTAGGACTTCCTACTCCTACTTGAATTGAACCAAAACTTTCCATAACTGCTCAAGACTCTTCCATATGCAGATAGAAGCAATATTAAGACTTTCAAACACCTTAGGAACGTCCCAAACATTCCTAAAACAACTCAACTTTGTGACCAACATGAAATCTAACAATAACCAACTCAAAACTTTCGATATTCAAACCATAACCGCCTCAGCCGCAGCCCAGCCGGTTGGACCATTCCGGCCATGTCTTCGCATCCATATCTTTTCATCATGCCTTGGAACAATGTTGCCATGTCCATGCACCCGTTGCACACGTGCAAGCACTTTCCAAAATGTCCACAATACCTTCATATGCATTGTTCTTGACCCAAACATGTTGCGTGACCTCACGATCAACTCAACAACAATTCCTCTTGAACCTGTTTGATGAACCTCATCTTCTCCCTAAGACAAGTTTAATGGATCACCGTCATTAGCCATATCTTGACCTCAAGCAACACCTGCATATGAACAAACAAGCAACATTTCTGAGCGCAAGTCCTCAAAATAACTGACATTAGTCCGAAAACCACATGAGCACCTCACATAAGCATGTTGAAAAACATAGTAAAATATTGTCCATCATGATCTGGCAAAACACATCAAAAAATTAGTCAATGATACTAAGCAAACTTCCCATAAGCCAAAAGAGGGTTTGAAACATAGCAACTTAAAAATAGAGCAACCTTACAATTATTTCAGCAATAGAAAGATCAGACGGTCCAAACAGTCGCTCTGCATTGTACAAGTAAAAATTCGGACAATCCAAAGCATTCACTAACATGCAGCTCACGTGCTGCAAAATTCGGACAATCCAAACAAAAACAAGTGCACCTCACGTGTGTGATAGTACTTGCAAGTTCGGACACTTCGAATTGGGCTTCTCAGATATATTCAAAACTTTGCATGTAAACTCTCATTTTTAACATAATTGCCAATGTATTCAGCACTTAGGTCTCAAAGAATCGCCTCCGCTGACTCCAAAGCGGGCGAGACCGTGGTCGGCTTCCATGACGAAGCGGTCACATCGGCCTCGTACCTCTTGCATTGAGAAAAAAACATAAGAATTATGCTAAAATAAGAATGTCAAGGGCCGAAGAGCGGGACAAAACCTCAACGAAATAGGACATCCCACGTGCGGTCCCTGACTCTATGGCGGCCCAAGGCCCTGGACCTATGGCGGTGAAGGCGTTGCCTGAGTGAATGTGGCCTAGAGGGGGGGTGAATAGGCCTTTTTGATTTTCTGTCGAAACCTGCAACACTTAACAACCAGATCAAATCTCGAGATATCGGACTAGTCCAGTCGAGTGCGGACTAGTCCGGTGTATACTGACTAGGTTGATCAAATTTGAACGATTATCTTGATCCTAAGATGTATGCAGCAGAAATATACTTGTAATTGAAGTGTTACACAACTATGAACTAGGATGTACCACAAGTTAATCTTATATTCAATGTTTCAATGTAGAGTGAACAAGATTGATTGAAACCCTAGATTGATATGAAAAGTGTAAGAACAATGAGCGCAAAGAAAGAACACAAGCACTTTATCACGTGGTTTGGTTCCCACAGAGGCAACCTACATCCACGTTGAGGAGTCCACAAAAGGACTGGGTCTTCTCCAACCCTATCCTCGTCGGATCGCCACGGAGGCCAATCCTCTTCACTAATCACAAAGGGCAAATAATCAAATTCAAGGGGTTTTCCCACATGTTGAGGGCTCCCCAAGATTACAATATGAACACCACCAAGAACATACTCTTAAGATCACAATGAAAACCACAGGAGTGTGTTAGGGAATCAAACCAAGAGCTCAATGAGTGATGAACCGTGTCTCTCCAATGATCAAGAGTGTATCCTCAAAGGATTGATCTTTATTGCGTTAGATTTCGTGGAGAGAGGTGTTTTCTAGGCTCTTGGGAGGTGTGACGGTGCAGGGGGTCAAGAGTTGTTGAAAGATGGGTCGTGTACCTATTTATATGGGGTTCCCAAAAGTTATTGTTAAGGGTTTAGAAAGATCGGACTAGTCCGTGGTGGACACCGGACTAGTCTGGTGTGCTGCGTATAGCAAACCCTAGGTGTCCCGAAATATCAGACTTGTCCGGCTGAGAGCGGACTTGTACGATTTTGGTTTTGGAAATCTTCGGACTTGTCCGATGGATCTCGGACTTGTCCGGATAAGTGAAATCCAAAGTGAATTTGCGGACAAGTCTGCACTTGGAGGACTTGTTCAATTTAGGTCAGAGGGTTTTTGGACTAGTTCGTGATAGTATCGGACTTGTCTGATTTAGGTCAGAAAGATATTGGACTAGTCTGGTGTGTGATCGGACTTGTCCGATTTTGTGCAACTTGTGAAGTGTTTAGGGGACTAGTCCGCACTGGAGAGGACTAGTCCGATTCTAGTCAGAGAGATATCGGACTAGTCTGTGGTGATATCGGACTAGTCCAGTCAGTGAAAAAATGGACTGTGAGGACAAGTCCGCATTGTGAGGACTTGTCCGATCTTGTGAAGAAAGATATCGGACTAGTCCGGTGTCAATCGGACTAGTCCGGTCCTGTATAGTTTTGTGCAATGTGTGAGATTATTTGTGCTTGAGCTCTTGGGGTGTGTTTCCTTAACACACTACATACACAATGATCTACTACACTTGTTTCTTGAGCTCTTTTCCACATTAGTCCTCATTCTCCTTTCTTTTTTGCACTTTGCTCATTTTCTCATTAGAACATGTGCTCATCTCAACAAAGTGGTTAGGATCTCATTTGCTTGTCATAAATCATCCAAAACCCATAAGGGATTCCTAGATGCACTTTCACTGAGCCCCATAATCTTGATTTTCCAGGCTCAACGTCGGGGGGACAACGGCCCCTGACCAGCGCCCACTCTCACCCTGTAAGCAGGATAGTCGGAGCCAGACACCGCCTCCCTCTTTTGGTCCGCGACTACCATGACTAAAGAACTGGAATTGGCCTTCACCGTAGACATTTCTGACCCAAAACCGTCATCTGTATCGGAGGTCTTAGGTCGTGCTTCTTAGTGGCCCTCAACCCCCCTCTTCCACAACATGCAAACCTCTTCTCGACAAATTCGTGAGGCCTTCACCCAGTCCCTCTTCACCTTCTCTTCTAAGGATCACCCCACCTTCTCCGCCCTCTTCCCCTTGTACTCCAGCAGCTTGGGGAAGAAAGTGGTCCCAGTGAGACCCCGCCGAGGGCGATGGTCATGGCATGCCTGGAGTGGACCGCTCGCGGCGTTACTCGAGCCCCGTCTAGTGAGTTCCATCATCCTCTGGGAAACCTAGTTCACCAACAGAAGAGTAATCCTACATGTTTTCTGGCCCTGTCCCGAAGCGGCAAGACCCTTAGTTCGATGAGGGTTTGGAGGATAATCTTACCAGTGATGCCCTCGTTCTCCAGCTTTTCCATTTCCATGAGGCTCAGGTCCAGGTGACCCCGCTCCTTCATCGGGCATCCCCAGCCCCAAAAAACCCAAAGGAACTAGCACCCTACTGGTGAAAGTCAGTAGGTTAGGCTCCATGTTCTGAATATAGAGCCATTCCTGATGCCAGCCCTTGGAGGAATCCGACAGCAGGGCGCTGCTCCCCCGGACATCTCCAACTATCTGTGTCCAGGTCTTAGCTTCACCACTACTTAGTATCCCGAGCATGGCTTGTGAGCCACTCGGGTCCCTCGGTGGATTTGGGAACTATGAAAATGTCCTTGGGCGGATTTATGAAATGCGGGCATTCGTGCCTCGTCGTGCAGCCGTCACTAACGAGCAGCGTTGGATGCATTCCGGTCGCCCCAAATTAACTGGCTTGACCGGGTTTCATCTGGATTACCCACTAGATAACTCACTGAGCGCAGTATTTAGACCCTACCCTAGGACAGAGTTTAGTACCCAGGGTACCAAATATACGGGACCGAATGGTACGTGACCGCTATGCAACTACGAACCGTAGCTACCCTCCGTCTCGAGGAGGGGCCTGCCTCCGGCCTGCCGATGCCGGGGTATCCACCTTACCCAAGTCTTGACCTGAGAGTTCGAGCGCGATGTGAACTATTGCAGGAAAAGCCTTCCATCCGTCCCATCCTTTGCAGAGGAATGATTACCCCACACACAAGATCGTGCCTTGGAGACCAAGAAGAAGTCTAGACTAAATCTTTCGTGCCCCGAACAATCCAGGTGCATAGAATGAACACTTTAAATCCGGCACCACTATGAGGAATGTGGGTTACATAGGACCGTCTCACCCCCTATAAAAGGACCCCCAAGGCCTTCTGCGAGGGGGGCTAATTCACTCCGTGTTCGCTTTACTTATGCATTTTACCTTACTCATTTCCTTTACGCACTTTTCCTTTGATGCACTTGAGTTCATGCCTTACTTTCATACGCCCATGCGCATTTTTCTTATGCATTACTTTCCTAGAGTTCTTCTTACTTTCTTAGACACTACAGAAATCTCGATCAATTACGTTGGCCAGGGCTGACGTAATTAAGGCCCAAACTGACGTAAGTTACTTAATTGCGTCAGTTTTACCATAATTATGTCGGTTACTGGCTGACGAAACAGTTTGGACGGAATTAAGGTAACTTACGTCGCCGCTGACGTAAGTTAGATAATTACGTCGGTATCCTGCAACCGATGTAAGTTATTTACCGGGATGGGCCGCGGGCTGGGCCGGAGTACTTACGTCAGCGGCTGTCGGCCGACGTAAGTTAAGTGGTATAACTTACGTCGGTATGGTCTGACAGACGTAAGATAAACTGGACTAACTTACGTCGGCTTGACCATAGCCGACGTAAGTTAAGTTTTCATTTTTCAAAAAAAAAAATAGAAACTAACTACCTCGTAGGATTGCGAGCTCCAGACAGATCACAAAATAGTCCAGAAACAGTTTATACAGTACACAGATCACAAAATAGCCCAAAAAATATTAAAAACATCTACAACAACACAAAGCAGTTTCAAAACCATTCACCGGGCTACACGCTAGCCCTTCCACTACCTCCAGAGCCGAGATCTTCTCGGCGTGTCCCTCCATGTGCCTGTAGATGTGGCGAAGGAGTTTGAGCCGCCGTTCCCGAACTCTACAAAAAACCATATATTCCTTGTATTAGCCTTGTAAAGTATTACACAACCATATTATACTTCAATCGATCCATTTAAAGCATGAACTGTCACATACTATGAAAGAAGGAAATTTTACCAAATTCCACTTACTGCATATGAAGTTATGGTTATTTTGATAATGAGTGATGCATGCAAGCAACAAGTCTCATGTCTCAACACATGTTATGAGAAATTATGTCTTGGAGGTGTAGAAGATAGTGTTATGATTCTGATATTGCTTGTAAAAGCTACATTGAAGTGTTAACTTATTGTGATAGAAAAATGTCACACATCTATCTCACTCTCTCCCACTCTATATTCTACCTCCTTATCTCCCTATGTAAAATACTAAAATGGATACGACAATATTAAAGAAAGAGTTTATCACTTCTCCGGTGTCTGCTGCGGTGGAAGCGTAGGAATCTCGATATCCTGACCGCTGTTTCGAGCAAGAGTCTGCCATCGCAATATATTAGAAGATATATGTTATTGAAATGCTATGAAATTTAACTACGGTACTTTAAATTACTTACCGCCACTGTTGCTTGCATCTGGGCCAGTATTATGGCCGTCCTCCGCTACTCCTCCCTTCCCTCCACCCTCGACCTCTCCAGCTCTGCCTGGGTCTACGTTAGCGTCTCCTTCAAGGCGAGGAGCTCCAACTGGGTCTGCGAGAGATGACCACTTGAGGTCCCAACGGATGAAGTTTGCATCGATGAAGCGCCACTCAAAGGTCGCGCCGACCTCGAGTCGACAACTCCATCAAAAATGGAAAACCTGCAAAAGAATGAAAACACTAAGTAGACAAAGATAAATTGAAAAAGAAATGAAACAAATGACCAACTCACCGTCCATGGGCCTTCCTGCCTCCGCTCGCGTACGCAGCTTGGTGGTCGATCGTTGCATTTTCCCAATCGTAATCCGCACCGTGTATCTTCGCGACCGCCTATGCATCCTTTGCCTACAAAACAAAGAAATCTTGTAAGAATGTCAATAATAGTATTAGTTACAATGAA
Organism: Tuctoria greenei; assembly: GCA_036927565.1. NCBI lineage: Eukaryota > Viridiplantae > Streptophyta > Magnoliopsida > Poales > Poaceae > Tuctoria > Tuctoria greenei. Next base: position 223,005,127 of record JAYESD010000002.1, on the reverse strand, counting down.
ATTGATGAATTTTGAAAACATACCAGTCCGTCAGCTGCGACTGACTACACTGCCCTGGCTGAAAAAGGTCATTTCCCTTGTGACCTCTCTTCCAAACATGGGTCAGGGTCACCTCCTGACCCATCTCTCGCTCCTGTATAGCCGTGTTAGTGAGATAAATATATTAGGAACACATAAATAAAATTGAAAAAGTATTTACCATGCGTTTAGCCAAACGCAAGTAGCCGTCGCCGCCAAAGTTGTGCTTGCTGTCGGACCCCATGCGGCATTGTCTAGCCTTTGTGGACTTGTTGATGAAAGCTTTGCCAGCCCAGTACCGACAGAGAGCTACGTACACCTCGGTATTACCCTATAACCAGAAAATACTAACCTGCACATATTTCATTTTTCATCAATACAATTAACATACATAGATATCGTAAATATTTAACAATATTAAAAACTAACCTCGACGTATTGCTCCTCTGTCAAGTACGAGTCGGAGTCCTTCCTAAATAGACCCCTTTGCTACTCCTACTCCTGCTCTCGGGGGTGTCACTTGTAGTACGCATTGACGGCCTGAATCCGGGCGTTCGACAACGCCGCTGTCGTGAGCTTCTAAGCATTGTAATGGAACACGCGTCTCGCATAGTCCTCCGTGCCCGGTTCCTCTACTTGGTACCTCGGCTTTAAGCAAACAAACATTTAAGTGATATGCATTAACAATTCAAACGAGTTGAAAAAATGAAAAAGTTAAACTTACCATAAAATCGTGCCACACGACTCCAAATTGATCTTTTGTTTCACGACTTGTTTCTTGGGTTTCACGTTAAGTGGGCCTAGGTACTCCGTGCCTAACTCTTTTAGAGCCCGTGTGGGACTCTAAACCGGCCTCTACTCCTCTCAAACTCGAAATCCATCTAACCCTAGCCTCCACCTCTATATAAATAACCCCACCCCTTGGCTTGACATCTATTTGCCACTTTTCCACCCCACCCAAACCCTAGTTCGTGGAGAGCCACCATCAAGGAGGGAGTAGGAGATCCCAAGCAAGAAGAAGAGGACGAAATGAAAAAGGATCAAGATCTCCATCAATTTTCGTTCTTCATCACCAAATCATCTCCAATTTCATCACCAACCCTAGATCATCAAGATCCAAGTGTTACCTCCAAGTTTCTTGATTCATTGGAGTTCTAAACACCTAGTATACCTTCTATTCTCTTTTCCTTACATGAATTGGGCCCCTAATCTCCAAATTTACGTCGATCTAGAAAACCTTAGTTCGCTTGTTCTGCGAACTGCGGACTAGTCCGACCTTCTGCAGACTAGTCCGATTTTCGTAGTTACATTATGTTGAATTGATTCTAAAAGTAGATCTAATCAAATCCAAACCTGTATAAACTTGTTAAAATCTATTAGAACTAGTTAGTGATCATTGAAAGCAATCTATTAACATGTTCTACCTTGCATTTGCATCAATCATGCATGTCATGTCATATTGAGTAATATTTATGCACTCTTTGATTATTTCTTGTCTTGTATGATTATTGTGTGGATTAGACGGATTTGCGCTAGAGAGTGCCGCGGAGGATCTACAACACCAAGAGTTTGAAGGCTTTGACCCGAACCAATCCCAAGAGCAAGGCAAGTGTCCTTGAAGCATATTGACCCTGTTTTAAAATAAATGTTTTGTTTGAAAATTGCATGCTGTGTCAATTTGATGGGAAATCCTATGGTAGGAAGTTTACTAGATTTGTTTAACCACCGTTGTCACCTGTAGTATATGGTAGAGAGTCGGGAAGGGCTTTTTACCTTTTTGCTTCGCTTAATTAACTGGGATGGGAAAACAACTATACCACTCAATTTAATTATGCATGGATGAAATTATGGTTGACATGAACTGGTTAAATATGATATGGTAATGGGTGATCTAAGCAAGTCTGGTATGTGGATGGGTTGGATGTTATGGTGGTTTTGCTTGCTTTAGATCTAAGGACCGATTCGTGGAGCGACCATCTAGGATTTACAGTGCCACCACGAGGCCAAGTATGGGTGCGGCGTAGCTGATTAATTAGGGCTTTGCCGGTGCTATTTGGACCATTAAGGATGCTCGGGGAAGGGGTAGACGGATTGGGTTTGTTGATGATTGGTTGGACTACCATGGGATCCGAATGGCTCAAGAGGGGGCCCTTGGTTGAAGATGTACTCAGTTGGAGACATCGCCACTGGTGAAACCTCAGTGGGGTCTAAATAGGCTAGTAATCCCTTTATAAAGGATATTTTGTGATCTCTTGGCCACACACCTACAGAAGTGTGAGACGACATAATTGAGATTCTTAGTCATCGAAAAGTGATGAAATCACAAACACGTGGGTAAAGCGGTACAACCTCTGCAGAGTGTGTCTAAAACTATCATGATAGCCGTGCTCCCAGTTATGAGCAACCTGGACCCTCACATGATTAGAGGAAAATTGGGAATTTGGAATGGTTATGGTTGGTATTATGGTTATGGTTGGTATTATGGTTATGGTTGGTATTATGGTTATGAATAGTTATGAATTGAGTTCTGGAATTGAACATGGATATTGGTATATGATGATGGATATGGAATATGGACTGGTATTATGATGATTTTACGGTTTATGATGGGTTATTCACATACATATATTATATTGCTTTTCAAATGTTCTAATGTACTTTTCAGCACTCAACCATTATTATATCCGTCATTTGAATCAGCCACATGTCATACTTTCAACACTTGCTGAGTACGACATGTACTCACTCTTGCAATCCCCCCCCCCCCAACAGTTGCAGGTCAGGATTGGAAGTTTAATGGGATAATTCCGAGTTCTAGGCCGTGTCTACCGTCAGCTTTGCCTGTGGTGTTTTGGAGCTGTGCTATACCCAATTGCTTAGCTGCATAGTTACTTATTTAGTTTATTTCCGCTGCATTAGTTGAATTTGTCATTAATATTCATTAGATCTTGTATTCAAGAATAATATGGTCTATTTAATAAAATTTGGTTAATTAATCTTGTTCTGTGGTAATTTTCTGTATACTCTTTTGTGAATGCACTTGTGTATGTGTGTTGAACGTCCTTGGCACACATATGCGTTCACTTGGTTCTTTTTCGTAATCGGGTGTCATAGATTGGTATCAGAGTGATAGGTTGATCGTAGGACGCAGCCTAGATAGAATGGACACCTTAGAGCACATAGGAGCACTCAAGAACCGATGTGTTTTGTTTGGTGTGTTGTTTCTATATATTGTTTGCTTGTGTGCTTAATAGAGGATTTTGGGATGCTTTAGCATTGCCATGACCACGTAGGATAGTTAGTTGTCTAGTGTCATATCCCTTGATGCATATAGTTGGGGACATTTTCTAACTCTTACCAATTGCTTCTCTTCTGATGGTGAGGACTCGCAACCAGAGAGATGATAATGATGAGGAGGAGAACCATGGAGTACCTCAGAACAACAATGGACAAGGACTTGCTCATGGAGCTATCAATATTGAGCAGCTACTAGCTATGCAGAACCAGCTCATGCAGACCATGATACAAACTATGGGACAGCTGCAGGCTGGCAACATCAATAATCAGCCCCACATGCCTCCACCGCCATCCTCGCCTCCTCATAATCGATTGGGAGTGTTTATGAGGACTAGGCCGCCAACCTTTGCTCAAGCTACTGACCCTATGCATGCTGATGATTGGCTCAAGTCTGTGGAGAAGAAACTTGCTATTGTCCAATGTAGTGACCGGGAGAAGGTGCTATTTGCTTCTCATCAGCTCGTTGGAGCAGCTGCCGATTGGTGGGATTCACTATGCAATTCTCATGAGAACCAAGAGAATTATCTGGGCGGAATTCAAGGAGAATTTATGTTCTCGTTATGTGCCTGAGGGTGTTATGATCTTGAAGAGGCAAGAATTTGAGAACTTAAGGCAAGGAAGATCGAGTGTGGGTGAATATCTCACCAAATTCACTCAACTCTCAAGATATGCGCCTGAGGATGTTAGTCGGGACAGCCAGAAGCAATATTTGTTAATGAGGGGCTTGAACTATGAAATCCAAGTGCAACTACTCAACTGCGATTATGCCAACTTTTAGAATCTTGTGGACAAGATCCGTGAGATTGAGCAAGACAACAAGAGGAAGGCGCCATATCAAGGACAGCAACATGGAAGTAATGTGCGCCCTCGCTTTGCGCCACCCAATGCGCCTTATTTCAGCTCTTCTATTCCTGCTCAACGCCCTGAATTTGCACTGCGCCCAACTCAATTTGTGTAGCAGCGCCCTGTTATGCAAGCACCTAGGCCTCCAATGTCTTATGTACCTCGTGCCAACTATCCTGGTGCCAATGCTCAAAACCAAGCTCGTCCCAATAATTACGGTGGAGTTAAGAAGTTCTATACTTGCGGAGAAGCTGGACACTTTGCGCACCAATGTCCTAAGTCAGGCCCTTGTCAAGGAAGCAATGCACTGAGGCAAAACCTAAGACCCAACGGAGGACAACCACAAGGGAACCGTGGACAACAGAATTTTGCTCGTGGCAATGTGAGCCATGTCTCTACGGAGGATGCTCAACAAGCGGATGACGTGGTCATTGGTATGTTTCTCGCCAACTCCAACCCCGCGACTATGTTATTTAAATTCGGAGCATTGCATTCATTCATTGGATCGAAGTATGTTGCCAAGTATAGTTTTTCTATCTCTCATATGAAGTTTACTCTATTGGTTATGTCTCCTGGAGGAGAGATGAGGACAAATATAGTATGTCCAAAAGTAAGCCTTAGAATAAGGGGGGTAGACTTATCCGCCAACCTCATTATTTTGGATTCTCAAGGATTGGACATTATACTTGGTTGGACTGGTTGAGGAAGCACAATGGAGTTATTGAGTGTGCCACGAAGACGGTGAAATTGACTAATGAAGAAGGGATCACCGTAGAATTGGAAGCATCTCAAACCGCACCGAAGCAATTGGAGCTGAATCATATGGACGGTGCCGCAATTGAGGAGATTGCAGTGGTGTGTAAATTTTTGGATTTTTTTCCGGACGAGTTGCCAGGTATGCCACCTGATCGAGACATTGAGTTTGTTATTGATTTAATACCTGGAACTGCACCTATAGCTGAGAAGCCGTATAGGATGCCTCCTATGGAATTAGCAGAGCTCAAGAAGCAAATTCAAAAGCAACTAGAGAAGGGTTTTATTCGCCCCAGCTCTTCACCTTGGGGAGCACCCATTCTATTTGTGTACAAGAAGGATGGAACCCAAAGGATGTGTGTGGATTACCGAGCTCGCAACGAGGTAACAATCAAGAACAAGTATACCTTGCCATGCATAGAAGACTTGTTTGATCAGATGAAGGGTGCTTGTGTCTTCTCTAAGATTGATTTGAGGTCAGGATACTTTCAAATTAAGATTAGACCATCGGACATACCCAAGACAACTTTTACGACACGGTATGGATCTTATGAGTACACGGTGATGTCCTTTGTTTTGACCAATGCACCTGCGTACTTTATGTACCTCATGAATAAGATCTTCATGGAGTACATAGATAAGTTTGTTGTGGTGTTTATTGACGACATTATGATCTACTCGAAGGATGAGAAGGAACATGAGGAACACTTGAGGCTTACATTGCAGAAATTAAGGGAGCATCAATTGTATGCCAAGTTCAACAAGTGTCAATTTTGGTTGAGAGAGGTGTTGTTTTTGGGTCATATCATCTCAAGAGGAGGAGTATCGGTTGACCCCGGAAAAGTGAGAGACGTGTTGAAGTGAGAACCGCCACAAAATGTCAAGGAAATAAAGAGTTTTCTTGGGATGGCTGGATATTACCGTTGGTTCATCAAGGACTTCTCCAAGATAGCCAAGCCAATGACGGAATTGCTAATGAAGGGAAAGACATTCCAATGGACTCAAGCTTATCAAGAAAGTTTTGAGGAGTTGAAGAAGAGGTTGACAACGGTCCCAGTTTTGGTACTGCCAGATGTGAGCAAGAGTTTTGATATTTATTGCGACGCATCGAGACAAGGAATTGGATGTGTGCTTATGCAAGAAGGTCAAGTAGTTGCCTATGCATCATGACAATTGAAGAAACATGAGCAGAATTACACAACGCGTGATTTGGAACTTGCAGCCGTGGTACATGCGTTGAAGATTTGGAGACACCATATCCTTGGACATACGTGTGAAATCTATATGGATCATAAGAGTTTGAAGTATATTCTCACACAAACGGATCTGAATTTGAGGCAACGAAGATGGTTGAGCTCATCAAAGATTATGATTTGGGGATCAACTATCATCCGAGAAAGGTTAATGTTGTGGTCGATGCTTTGAGTAGAAAAGGAGTAAGTCACCAACTCACAGTTCGAAAGTTACCATCCGAGCTATGTAAGGAGTTCAAACGGTTGAACCTCGGATTTGTGAATGAGATGGGAATAATGGAGTTATATCCAACCCTGGAGCAAGAAATTCGAGAAGAACAAGCCACGGATCAAGGGTTCAAGGAAATCAAGGAAAGGACCGAAGAAGGGAGAGAATTCAGATTTGATGAAGATGAACATGGTACCCTATGGCTTGGTAAGAGGATTGTTGGACCTAATGTGAAGCGTATTCGAGAGACAATAAAAAAGAGGCACATGACTCACCTTATTCAATTCATCCTGGTAGTACAAAGATGTACAAAGACTTGAAGACTTGCTATTGGTGGGCTAGCATGAAGAAGGACATAGCTGAATACGTAGCATTGTGTGATGTGTGCCAACGAGTCAAGGCGGAACATCAAAGGCCAGCTGGATTATTGCAACCATTGAAGATTCCGGAATGGAAGTGGGAAGAGATTGGTATGGACTTCATAGTTGGTTTACCACGTACTCAGTCCGGCTACAACTCAATTTGGGTAATTATGGATCGGTTAACTAAGTCAGCCCACTTTATTCCTGTCAAGACCACATATAATGGAGAGAGATTGGTGGAACTATATATGGGAAGAATAGTATGTTTACATGGAGTCCCAAAGAAGATAGTCTCGGATAGAGGTTCACAATTCACTTCCAGGTTTTGGCAAAAACTGCATGAAGCTTTGGGAACGAGGCTGAATTTTAGTTCAGCATATCACCCTCAAACGGATGGACAAACCGAGAGGACCAATCAGATTTTAGAGGACATGTTAAGAGCTTGTCCTTTAAAGCATGGGAAAAGTTGGGACAAAAGCTTGCCATATGCAGAATTTTCATACAACAATAGTTACCAAGCGAGCTTGGAAATGTCACCATATGAAGCGCTTTATGGAAGGAAGTGTATGACACCTTTATTCTTGAATGAGGCAGGAGAAACTCAAGTATTTGGTCTGGATGTGTTGCAAGAAGCTGAAAAGCAAGTCCAAATAATTCGTGAGAACTTGTGGGCTGCCCAATCAAGACAAAAGGGCTATGCGGACAATAGAAGAAGGAAATTATCCTTTGAAGTGGGAGATTTTGTTTACCTCAAGGTGTCACTGATGAGGGGTCATAAGAGGTTTAACATAAGAGGCAAGCTAGCACCTTGCTACATCGGACCATTCAAGATTTTGGACAAAAGAGGAGAAGTAGCGTATAAGTTGGAAATTCCAACTCATCTTTTAGATGTAAATGATGTATTCCATGTTTCCCAGCTCAAGAAGTGCTTGAGAGTACCAGAAGAACAAGTGTCAATGGAAGAATTGGAGCTAGAGGAAGATTTGACTTATGCCGAGCAACCGACCAAAATCTTGGAAACTAAGGAGAGGGTCACAAGGAACAAGGTTATAAGATGGTGTAAAGTTCAATGGAAGCACCACATAGAAAAAGAAGCAACGTGGGAATTGGAGGATGATCTCAAGAAGAAATTTCCCTATCTCTTCTCTTCCGCGTCGAATCTCGAGGGCGAGATTCATTTTAAGGGTGGTAGGTTTGTAACACCCTCATTTTCATGCATCATGCCCTACATACATTCATATACATGGTTAACATTAACCCACATAAAGAGGAACGAGTTTAAAATTGATTTGGAGCATTTAAAATTGATTTGGAACAAAACCGCACTTAAAATGCTGAAAAGTGCGGACTAGTCTGATTTTTGTGAGGACTAGTCCGATTTCTCTCTAGCTAAAAACGGTCTTGTCCGTTTTTGCTGCGGACTAGTCCGATTTTGCCTCTGGAAACTTTCGGACTTGTCCGATTTTGTGCGAACTGGTCCGATATTCCAAGAATCCTTGAAAATTTGCTAAATCCCTGGACTTTTCTGGACTAGTCCGGTGTTCCAGCGGACTTGTCCGTTTTCCTCTATGACTAAAGTTGGACTTGTCCGATTTTAGGCCAGACTTGTCTGATTTTCTCTCTGGACATTTTCGGACTTCCGGTCCTTTTCGGACTTGTCCGATATTTTGTGACTGTGAATTGATCTTTTGTTTCACAACTTGTTTCTTGGGTTTCACGTTAAGTGGGCCTATGGACTCGTGCCTAACTCTTTTAGAGCCCATGTGGGACTCTAAACCGGCCTATACTCCTCTGAAACACGAAATCCATCTAACCCTAGCCTCCACCTCTATATAAATAACCCCACCCTTTGGCTTGACGTCTATTTGCCACTTTTCCACCCCACCCAAACCCTAGTTCATGGAGAGCCACCATCAAGGGGGGAGTAGGAGATAACAAGCAAGAAGAAGAGGAGGAAACGAAAGAGGATCAAGATCTCCATCATGTTTTGTTCTTCATCACCAAATCATCTCCAAGTTCATCACACCCCTTAGATCATCAAGATCCAAGTGTTACCTCCAAGTTTCTTGATTCATTGGATTTCTAAACACCTGGTATACCTTCTATTATCGTTTCCTTACGTCAATTCGACCCCTAATCTCCAAATTTACGTCAATCTAGAAAACCCTAGTTCGCTAGTTCTGCGAAGTGCGGACTAGTCCAGCCTTCTGCACACTAGTCTGAATCCTAGTTAAATTGTGTTGAATTGATTCTAAAAGTAGATCTAATCAAATCCAAACCTGTATAAACTTGTTAAAATCTATTAGAACTAGTTAGTGACCATTGAAAGCAATCTATTAACATGTTCTACCTTGCATTTGCATCAATCATGCATGTCATGTCATATTGAGTAATATTTGTGCACTCTTTGATTGTATTTCTCGTCTTGTATGATTATTATGTGGATTAGACGGATTTGCGCTAGAGAGTGTCGCAGAGGATCTACATCACCAAGAGTTTGAAGGCTTTGACCCGAACCAATACCAAGAGCAAGGAAAGTGTCCTTGAAGCATATTCATCCTGTTTTAAAATAAACATTTTGTTTGGAAATTGCATGCTGTGTCAATTTGATGGGAAATCCTATGGTAGGAAGTTTACTAGATTTGTTTAACCACCCTTGTCACCTGGAATATATGGTAGAGAGTCGGGAAGGGCTTTTTACATTTTTGCTTCGCTTAATTAACGGGGATGGGAAAACAACTATACCACTCAATTTAATTATGCATGGATGAAATTATGGTTGACATGAACTGGTTAAATATGATATGGTAATGGGTGATCTAAGCAAGCCTGGTATGTGGATGGGTTGGATGTTATGGTGGTTTTGCTTGCTTTAGATCTAAGGACCGGTTCGTGGAGCGACCATCCAGGATTTACAGCGCCACCACGAGGCCAAGTATGGGTGCGGCGTAGCTGATTAATTAGGGCTTTGCCAGTGCTATTTGGACCATTAAGGATGCTCGAGGAAGGTGTAGTCGGATTGGGTTTGTTGATGATTAGTTGGACTACCATGGGATCCGAATGGCTCAAGAGGGGGCCCTTGGTTGAAGATGTGCTCAGTTGGAGACATCGCCACCGGTGAAACCTCAGTGGGGTCTAAATAGGCTAGTAATCCCTTTGTAAAGGATATTTTGTGATCTCTTGGCCACACACCTATGGAAGTGTGAGACGACATAATTGAGATTCTATAGTCATCGAAAGGTGATGAAATCACAAACACGTGGGTAAAGCGGTACAACCTGTGCAGAGTGTGTCTAAAACTATCATGATAGCCGTGCTCCCAGTTATGCGCAACCTGGAACCTCACATGATTAGAGGAAAATTGGGAATTTGGAATGGTTATGGTTGGTATTATGGTCATGGTTGGTATTATGGTTATGATCGGTTATGAATTGAGTTCTGGAATTGAACATGGATATTGGTATATGATGATGGATATGGAATATGGACTGGTATTATGATGATTATATGGTTTATGATGGGTTATTCACATACATATATTATATTGCTTTTCAAATGTTTTAATGTACTTTTCAGCACTCAACCATTATTATATTCATCATTTGAATCAGCTACATGTCATACTTTCATCACTTGCTGAGTATGACATGTACTCACTCTTGCAATCCCCCGCCAACAGTTGCAGGTCAGGATTGGGAGTTTAATGGTGATAATTCGGAGTTCTAGGCCGTGTCTACCGTCAGCTTTGCCTGTGGTGTTTTGGAGCTTTGCTATACCCAATTGCGTAGCTGCATAGTTACTTATTTAGTTTATTTCCACTACATTAGTTGAACTTGTCATTAATATTCATTAGATATTGTATTCAAGAATAATATGGTTTGTTTAATAAAATTTGGTTAATTAATCTTGTTCTGTGGTAATTTTCTGTATACTCTTTTGTGAATGCACTCGTGTATGTGTGTTGAACGTCCTGGGCACACATATGCATTTCGTTTTCGGAACCGGGTGTCACAAACACTTACTTGAAATATTCATCCATTTCTTCCATATTAGCGTACATGTAGAAGAAAGCATCACGCCTTTATTTTTTGCTAACGTTGTAGGAAGTGTAACTACCAACAGTAGTGCCTCTTGTTGCAAAAATGGAGAGATCGCTAGAGGGAGGTTGCTCAACCATATTGTACCGCATTACCGAAGTGTTAACATTGTGTTCCTCTGCAAAATAAATACTTGAGAAGTATCCTAATTCCTTAAGAGTAAAATCTTTGGCGATGCAGCCTTCAACCCTTGCCCTGTAACCAACCATTGGTTACAGATATCTGAGTGATCTTTCAATATGATACATCCACCTATATTGCACAGGACCACCCACTTTCGCACAAATGGAAGATGAATTAAGAGATGTTGCATTGGATTGACAAATTCTAGAGGAATTTTTTTTCCATCCTAGACAAAAGTATTAGAATCTCCTTCTCCAACTTAGTCATCATCTCTGGCATGATTTCTTTAGCACAGAGTTGCCTATAGAAGTGGCTAAGCTCGGCTAACACCTTCCACACCGCATTGTCAAAGTAGCCTCGAAACATAACAGGCAGAAGTCTTTCCATGATTATCTGATAATCATGACTCTTCAACCCAATGAGCTTTCCTGTTTTCACATTCACGGCTCACCTCAGACTAGCTGCATAACCATCTGGGAATTTCAACCTTTGCAACCATTCGAGAACTTCTTTCTTTTCTTTAGGTCGAAGACAGAAAGGAGCGCGTGGTTTACCACCATTTTCGGAGAGCTCAAGAGTTTGACGGTTACAAAGCTCGGCGAGATCCTTTCGGGCCTTTAAATTGTATTTTGTTTTGCCTGACATGTCCATGCATGTGCTTATGATACATTCGGCTATGTTACACTCTTGATGCATGAAATCAATGTTGTGTCTTAGAATCAACGACTTCAAATAAGGTAGCTCCCAAAGTCTACATATGTGAGTCCAATTGTGTTTGTCTCCGTAACCTTCAAAATATCCAGGACAACCTTCATCTGGCACCAATTTGTCCAACATATCAGATATTTATGACCCATTAAGATGTTTTGGTGGTCCTTTAGTGACAACGGTGTTCTTTCTGAAGACATTCCTCTGTTGTCTAAACAAGTGATTCGGAGGCAGCCAACATCTATGACAATCGAAGTAAGATATCTTGCCTCCATGGATAAGACAACAGCAATCGGTATCCGAGGAACATATCGGACACGTTAACCGACCATGAGTGCTCCATCCAAAAAACGTACCATATGCTGGAAAATCATGCATGGACCACAAATAAGCAGCTCAAAGGTTCAATTTCTGCTTCTTGTAACAGTCGTACGCTTCGACTCTTGTCCACAACATTTTCAACTCTTCGATCAACGGTTTCAACATCACGTTGAGACGTGACCCAGGATGATCCAGCCCAGGTACAATGAGGCTAAGAAACATGAACTCATTCTTCATTTAAAAATACGGAGAAAGATTGTACGAAATGACAAAGACGGGGCAACAGGAGTATGGTGTGGCGCTTGTTCTGAACAGCGTGAACCCATTTGTCACTAACCCGATGCAAACATTTCTCGTTTCACGACTGAATTTTGGGTCGAACCGGTCCAGTGCCTTCCATGACTCACCATCGGACAGGTGTGTCATGACTCCATTGTTCTGACGCTCACCTTCTTTGTGCCATATCATGTGTCTGACCATTTTTTGAAAGGAACAGGGCTTCAACCTCGATGTCACAGGTAAGTAATGAAGCTTCTTATGTACGACTTCTGTCGTCATAGTATCACCATCGTTATTAACAACTTTGACAAACCTCGGTTGACCAAATTTCAAACATTTGTTCTCATTGGCATGCTCTCTCCAGAAAAGCATGCAATTGTCCGAACACACATCAATCTTCTCGTACTTCATACTGAGACCGGAAAGAATTTTCTTAGATTTCTACATATCTTTAGGAACTTTTTTAGGATGTGGAAGGGCATTGTTGAACAAATTGATGAGCTCGTTGTAACAGTTATTAGAAAAGAATAACTTAGACTTAATTGTCATAAGTCTAGTCAGAAAATTGAGGATTGTCACTTTAGTGTGTCCATGCAGCGGCTCTTCTGAATCTTTGAGATGTTTGAAGAACTCTTTGACCTCCCTGTTTGAGGGTCCTACAGAAGCTCTGGTTGTATAGCTTCCAGCATCTCATCCATCATGTCAACCTTTGTGGCATCATCATTGTCTGCTTCCACTTCTTGTACAGCTTAAGAAGTTGTCTCGCCGTAGAAGTTCCACAACTCATAATGTGACACGTATCCATTTTGACACAATTGAATTGTAAGTTCCACTTTGTCCAAAAACTTTCCGTTCCGGCATTTCGTACATGGGCACCGCGCCTTATTGCTATTTGACAATGAAAAAGCTCGTTCAACAAAATCTTATGTCTTGGCGTACCACTCATCTACGTGACCACAAGTTCTGCTCTTCCAACCAGTATACATCCAACTACGGTCTTCACCCATGTTTGACTCTACAGTTTAAATCCGGACAAATTATCGTTAGTTTTTCGTCAATTTATGCACAACAAAACATACAGCGTTTCTCAGTTCACTGCCGGCGCAAGCTTCCTTTGCGTGCCGCCTGCCGCCTCGAGCTCCTCTGCCGGCGCGAGCTCCTCTCAGCGTGAACTCCTCCGCATACCGCATGACGCCCCAAGCTGCACCGCCGCCCCGATCTCCTCTGCTCACCCCTACACAGGACCCACCTCCTCTCTGTCTCTCTTAGAGCCACCGGCGACACCGTGGCACCCGACAGCCGGCCGCCCCCGACGCCGCCATCCTTATGGTACAATTAACCACTTAAGCATAATTAGATAAACCACTTGAGCATAATTAAACACTTAAGCAAATTAACCACTTAAATAAACCACTTAAGCATAATTAAACAAATAAAAGCATAGTTAAATAAACCACTTAAGCATAGTTAAGCAAATTAAGCATAATAAAATAAACCACTTAAGCTTAATTAAGCATAATTAGGCAAATTAAGCCTAATAAATAAACCACTTAATCATAATTAAGCAAATTAACCACTTGACCATAATTAAAAAACAATTAAGCAATTTCAGCATAATTTAAACAATTTCAAATTCAAAATTGAATTTTATTTGAATTCAAATTGAAATTTGAATTTCAATTGGGGGGGGCTCGGGGAGCAGGGGGAGGGTGGGGGGGAGGTGAGGGGGGGGGAGGGGTGGGGCAGGTTAGGGTGATGGTATTGAGGGGGGGTAGGGGGGAGGTGAAGGGGGGAGAGGGAGGGGGAGGGGGGCTACCTGCCGGCGTGGAGGGTGAGGGAGGAGGTTGTGCTGTGGTGGTGAGGGAGGGGGGCTGTCGGCCGGTGTGGAGGGGGGAGGGAGGAGGCGGCGCCGCGGCGGTAAGGAGGGGGGGGGTGCGGCGGGCGTAGTGGCATGGAGGGAGGAGGGAGAAGGCGGAGGTTTTACTTGGCGCGGTGGGGCGCGGCAGGGGCAGCGGGTGATGGCTTCGGGTGGCGGCGTTGGTAGGCGGCGCAGGCGGCAGCGTCGGGCGGCGCGGGCGGCGGCGTGGGGAAAGCGATCGAGAATCGGTGCAGGGAAAATGAACCAGGCACAAGTTATGTCGGCCGAGGTTATTTACGTCGGTCGACGTGAAGCCTGATGTAAGTAAAGGTTAGCTTACGTCGGGCATTTAACTTACGTCGGCTACGGGCCACGGCTGACGTCAGTATCCGTTTATTGCTGTCGGTTCTTTTACTTACATCGGTCTGGGACTGAAGTCGACGTAATTTATTTAACTTATGTCGATTACCAGGCACCAACGTAATTTACTAAACTTACGTCGGTTGGCGCACGTAAGTTGAGTTGGCCGACGTAATTGTTCAAGTTTCCTGTAGTGAGAGTTCGTATACTCGAGCAAGGCTTGCTTGTAATATGTTCATATGCCTCTTGAGCTAACAACAATCACAGATAGACTCCCTCTGGATGTATGACCTTTTTTGCCCAAACCAGGATAAATATCTTGTCTTTTGCAGCTAGCCATACAAAGACGAACGTGATTCAATACAAATTTACTAGTCGATTTCTGAAACACAAACAAGAATTGTATGAATCTCTTTGTTCTCTCTAACAAGCAACTAGGTCTGTGATGAGTTGTTCCTTTTTAGATATTCATAGAGCTAGGGAGGTTTGTGTTATTGGGTGGAGGATGTGGCATCATTCTCTTTGTTGTACAACTTTTGGGTAACTCGATCTTTTCTTCTTATATAATATTATATGGAAGCTCCTCCTTTTGAGCTTTTAAAACTCATACCCCTACCAGCATGTTTGCAAGCCTGCACTTGACATGTGAGGCCATAGCAAAGTGAATATATTAGCAACATTCCTAGGGTCTCCTCGTCTCCCCCCCCCCCACATCGGACTCTCACGTTCACGTATTGGCACCCCACCGCTACCGCATGCGACCATCACCATCGCGTGCCCACACCCCTCTGGACTCCACCTACATTCCTTTGAGTGACCGTGAAGACGCGCCCCTCATGTGGCGGTCGTCGAATCTCTAATACCCTACCCCTTATGCATTTTTGTGCGACTGTGCCCCTGTTGTGGTCATGTGTCGCCTTGGCCCTCCCATGCCCCTCTTGCGACGAATCTCCAATCCCCTTGCCCCACCCACAGTGATTACTATAATTGAGATATCTGACTAGTACGTGGCAACCTGTGTCTAAAGAAAATAATGCATTTATGAGGTGGCAACCCAGGTCTCGAGAGGTGACAACGTTATTCTCTATCTGTCCAGTTGAATCTCTATATTCATCGATATAAGTGTTGCGATACAGCTTGTGATCCTTACATAGTGTATTGGAACTCTGAACTTTGTTGTTTGGATTGGGAGATATAAATTTCGGAAATTAGCCACTTTGCAGTCTTTTGAGTTAACGGGTATGCCAATGGGTGCGATCTATCCTTAGGTAACGGTGAGAGCAATCTCTTTTACCTGTTGCGGGTAACAGGCGCAAGTAATGACACTACCTTGCGCTACAAGAAATGAGCAAAAGAGTGTCGGTCATATATACATCAGTAGGCAACAGTAGCCGATGCTTGTAATATATAGCCGTCGGTCTATTGTTGGTCTTAGCCGACGGCCCAATTTCAAGGTCTTTAAATAATCTTGACGTTGGTACTAATGGCTTTAGTAAATATAACCGTCGGCCTGGATGGCACAACGCTTTTAGGACTTTTAACCATCTATAACCATCAGCTGTGAACTGACAACCTTACCGACATCTATGATCGTCGGTGGCAGGACACCAGACAGCTTTAAGGCGCATGATACAATAAAAAAATATAAAATATCAATCTGGAGAGGCGCTCATCCACGACATCCGAGCCAAACCCGCCACCACCTCTGTCGAGCCCGACCCACGGCCATCTCTGCCAGGGCACTCGTCCACGAAGTCTTTGCGGGGGACTATGATGCCAATGCCGAAGATGACGACATCGGGGTAGAGCAGGTCCATGGCAGCAGCTGGTAGGTCGCGGCTGGCATGCCGCACATGGATCTCGAATCGAAAGAAGGTTTCACAGGCGCCGGGGCCACCTCCTCCGCAAGCTTTGCAGGAGCTGCAACCAGCAATGTAAAAGGTCGAGCTTGGCAGATGTTGTCATTGAGCGTGACACCAAGGCCGGTCTCATTGACAGTGGCGACGGGCGGCGAAGGTCGCTCGTCCCGATCTTGGTTCGTGTTCTGCTAGTCCTCCAGGGGCACTGGGTCGACGACCGCGGCCACAGGGGAGCGGATGCAGAGGTGGCAAGGGACATAAGAGGAGGGTACAAGGCAGTTGGTGGTGAGGGGAGGAGGGAGAGGATCGGGCTCGGCATGGGGACATCGGCCCAGGACGTTGGCGGATGTACGCAGCGGCGGCGGGTGTGAGGATGGGGGCGACGGTGGTGGGGACTTCTCTGGATTTTGTGGAGAGGCGACCTCAGTCTTGCAGGCGCTAGGGATTTTGTGGAGAGGCAGCCTCAGTCTTGCGGGGAAGCGGCACCTTAAAAAATCCAGAGACCTCGGTCTTGCACCGGGTGGGGACTGCGCAGTAATTAAAAAATTAGGAATCCATGCCAGCAGACTTAAAAATTTCGCATCGGGGGTGCACGCAGTTAGAGCCGTATCCTTGGACCCAATGGTTATAGGTACGTGTGTTGGACAATGTCAGAAGACCACAACTTTAATATGGTTGTCATTTTAATGTATCAAGCCGACGGTTTTAATATATGACCACCGGTTTTTGTGCTCGTCCAATGAATTTAAATTATATATGTCGGTTGTATTCGTCTGCCTGATGGTATTATTCTATAGCCGTCGGGGTTAGTAAAACGATAGTGTTACTTCATTTATAGTCGGCGGCATCGACGTTTATAGAAACCCCGACGTCCTATTGCTCGTTGCTTGTAGTGTTGCATATACAGACTAACGATGTTAATATTTATGGATATTTTACCCATTGCCATCTCTACTATTACCCACTTTTGTTATATTCTTATCATCAAATTTTTACTTGCAGAGAAAATATTTTAAATGTTTCATGAATTTACAAATCAGATAGTATATTTCACTACATAAAAGGGCATACACTACGTAAGAAACCCAAATAGGAGACAAAGATGGGTGACGTGTGTTGACGGCTGTTATATACCAATTTCCTCCGTCAATTTAACTCCATTATGTGAAGGATTTGTTATTTCTTGCACACATCACCTTTCTATCTAACCCAATTCCACTTGGACTTGGAGAAATATGTGTATGCAGCATTTTATGAAGGAAATGAGGAAATGGAGAGGGACCAATCGTATAAAATATCATCCCAACCAATCAGGCAATGACACGTGGCATCCCATGGATCAAATGGCCCACAAACAGAAGTATCCGAGGAGATCCAACAGTGTATCACCCATATACATCAATGGGACCCACCTGGCAGCCACTTGGAGAAAGCACACGAGGATTGGTGCAATAACCAGGTCGGCCGAACCAGGCCGACCTGGTCTCTGCACCAAACTTGGTCAGCCTCCACATGTTGGCTCCTCCCGGCTTCCTAGAGTCAATGGTGACATATTCACGCGCTTTTGGTGGCGGGAACCGACCTCAACACTAGTATAAATAGGAAACCCTACCCCTCACTTCAACACACACCACTTGAGCTTCATCTCTATTGTATACACTATCATCCATAGTCTTAGAGGAGTTAGGTTGTAGAGAGGAGAGTCTCTAGTCCCAAGTCCTAATTAGGAATGGAGTAAGGAATCTCTCTCTTCCCAATCCTACATTGGGAAAGGTATGGCTCATGTATTTGTGACTTTATGCATAATAAAGATAGTATATTTCGTCTCTACTCATACATATACTTGGGCAAAGCGTTTCTTGTTTGATTGTGGAGTCCATGTATGTGGAAGACATAGCTTCTACGACTGTTTCATCATGAACATATCTCATTATCATAGAACATATAGACCCCCAGTATAGTCTAGTTAATTATAACATAACTAGGTTAGTATGGATAATTATGTAGTGTATCAATATTGGTTCAATGATGATTCAATTCATTGCCTTAGGATGGATCGTGCCTAGGCTCTTAAGGTAATTACTTAATATGCTAGCATGGTGCTAGGATAGCTAAGTAGCATTGGATGTCTTGTAGACCCACGTATTGAAGAGGTAGACAGTAGGTGGTGACGGCCCTATATGTCCTTTGTAATCTTCCACGTTCGTCTATGCCACAGGCTCTTGGCGGGAGTCACCCTAGTATTGCTAGGGATAAGCCCGTGCCCGGTGTGTTGAACCACATAGTATAAGTATTCACTATTTATCTAGCTTATGAATAATTGGTTTAGACTATGTATATTTACAATAGAGCATAGTAGGAGTACCTCCATAACGCTCAACCTTAACTAACCTCTAGGATCCTCTTGCCCCCCTTAGACTTGAAAGATCTTGTGTGTGTCACACTACCTCCACTATTACTTTATCCATCCTTACTAGATTCTTACCTAGACCTTTCCACCCTTTCCACTTGATGATTGTTATATCTCTACCCCGCCTTCATTTGGGATCAAATAAATGACACCCTTGGGAATACTCTTAAGGGGAACTGCTACAATGATACCTCCGTGCGCCTGTGGAATTCACTCTGTGATCCAATAGAACCAATAACAAGCATTTCTGACACATCAGTTGGACATGTATAGTTAATGGTGCGTAAGTAATACCAACAAGCATTTCTGGCACTATTTCCAGGGACGATTTGTTAGTATACCTTAGGAGCCGTCAACAAGCATTTCTGGCGCCGTTGCCGGGGAAGGCCAATAGATGTATAACATGACTAAGTTAATAGGATAGAACCCTGGGTAGGATTTTAGTAGGATAACCATTATTTGTTTTCGCATTGTTAATGTGAAAAAAGGGTAGTGTATGTCAGGTTTCCACCTGCCGGAAAACTTTGTTGAAGATCCCGAATCTCTTCTGAAAGACCGACCCCGTGTCATTACTCCTCAGAAGATTCAAGCGGCAAAGCAAGCCAGCATTTTTGCACCAACAATCCAAACGCCAATGGCTCAGAAGAACCTTCGTGAGTTCTCAGCTCCCTCTGCTAACAATGTGCCTATTGGGCCCACTGTTAACATGGGAGATGTGAACATCAAGATCAAAACTGGCCTTATCACTATGGTGCAAGCCAACCCATTTTGTGGGAAGGCTAATGATGATGCAAGTGCTCACCTGCAACAATTCCTCAAGATCCGCAACACTTTTAAGATCAAGGATGTGTCTCCGGATGCGGTCCGCCTAAGACTGTTCCCGTTCAATCTCCTTGGGAGAGCGAAACAGTGGTTCTACGCGAACCAAAGTGCTGTAGACACTTGGGAGACGTGTTCTACGGCATTCCTTGCCTAATTCTTCGCGTTGGGCAAAACCAATGCCCTACATGGGGGGATTTCCAGCTTTCAGCAAGAGCCCAAGGAATCTATTCCCGGGGCATGGGAAAGGCTTCAGGAGTACATCCTAGCCTGTCCCCACCATGGGATGGATGACTGGCTTCTTATTCAAAACTTCTATAACGTGATGATCCCATCAGCTCGTGACCATTTGGATGCTGCTGCTGGAGGAGCCTTCTTCTCATTGATGGTGCCAAAAGCTAAAGATCTTATTGAGAAGATGGTGTCCAACATGGGATGGAATGATGAGCGTTTCCATACCCAACAGCGAGGCATGCACACCTTGAAGGAGGTGGACATGATCGCTGCAAAATGGGACCCCCTAATAAAGAAAATTGATGGACAAGCTAGTGGTGAAGTGTCTGGCAATGCCTATGCCCTAGACTCTCACATCACGTGTGAAGTCTGTGGCGACATGGGTCATATGGGCAATGATTGCCTAGAAACTCGTGAGGATGCCTTATACCTCGTCAACAACAGAAATTTCAACAACAACAATGGCTATCGCCCAGAAGGTCAAGGGTGGGGTCAACAATGCCCATTCTTTCAAGGAGGGTACAACAACAATGGCAACCCTGGAAATCAGCCCAACTTGAGAGAACTTGCCATTAGCCAACTCAAGATCAACGATGCCCTATCCAAGAACCTGTCAGCTAATGACAAGACCCTAGAAAACATAAATGCCAAGATTGAAGGACGATCCTCAGCCTTCAAGAATCAACTGAGCTTCAACAAGATGCTCGAGACTCAGTTGGCTCAGCTGGCAGCTGCTATTCCTCCGATGGAGAATGGTAAGATGCTAGGCCAGCCAGAACCTTCGACGGAAAATGTCAACATGATTTCCGAAAGAGAGAGCAACTGGCAGAAGGACCCCGGATGTCCTACCATTTCATGCTCAATTGGGGCTCACCACTTTGACAAGGCACTTTGTGATTTGGGAGTAAGTGTTAGTGTGATGCCCAAGGTTGTGTTTGACCAGCTAAACTTAACAGAACTGACTCCAACACCAATGCAGCTACAACTGGCTGACTCTTCAAACCGTTATCCAGCGGGTAATACAGAAGACGTCCCGGTGAAGATCCAGCACTGCTTCATACCCGTGGATATTGTGGTGCTAGACATGGACACTGAGAAAGATACACCACTAATTCTTGGGCGCCCATTCCTCAGCACTACAAAAGCTCGCATAGATGTGGGAGCTGGAGAAATCCACTTCCATATCAATGGCAAGGAGGAAAAGTTTAACTTTCGGCCAAAATCAGAACAGTGCTCCATGATTCGAATCAAGTATGGGCCGAATGATAAACACATCAGAGAGGTCGAAGTCACACCTCCAAAGGTGGACTCACTCATTGCATTCATGAGAAGATTAATCTACGAGGAGAATCTGTCGTTTTGACCACGCCGATATCCAAAGACGACAGAATCATCTGGACCTTCCCGAAGGCCCAAGTACACAAAGCCGCCAAAGAAGGAATGGTGGAAGAAGAAAGACAAGCTGTCCAAGCCGATCCCTCTGGGCCCAGATGTGAAATGTAGATGGAGGAATGTCCATCTCATCGGACGGTGGTGAGACCTACGCCAATAGGTCAAACTGGTAGTCACCCCACTTTATTTTTCTTTCTTTCTTTTTCCACCCCATTTGGAATTTTCCCATTGCATATTTGATTTTTTCCTAGCAAGTTGAGAATCTTATACTCTCAACTATCATTTTTTTTCTTTCTTTCTTTTCAAAAGAAAATTTTTATTTGATTTGAAAAAAGGTTTTTATTTGAAAAACCATTTTTTCTGAGCTGCACATGTGGCATTTCACCAACGTGCTAACTTTATAGCTGTTGGTGAGCCACTTGCCAAAAGGGGAACCAGGGGGGCCAACTTATCAGGTCGGCTGAACCCCCTGGTCGGCCGAACAGGGAGTGGAGCCAATTTGACTCCCCTTCCTCCAACGGCTATATTTTGAACCCCAAGTGACCTTTGGAGGGTGCACCCTATAAATTTTGGCCGTGAGGAACACCTCTCTTCACACACCACATCATTTTACACCTCCCCAAGTCACTCTCTAGCTCACCTTGTTTTTCTTGCTCTTCATTACAACACTCTTGCTCAAATCCATCCCCAAGAAGATTTTCTTTTGTTTGCATTTGCATTTTACACTCAGGCCTTCAAGAGGAGAAAATTCGTTGAGAGTTTTGTTTTCCAAACATTGCTTCTTTTTGGATTTTTCTTGCCTTGTTTTGTTCTTGCTTGTTGAACTCAAAAAGACATGAAGAGGTTGTTCAGAAAGAGGAAGGGGGCTGCAAGATCAAGCGATGGTGAAGGTTCTAGTGCACGCCTCTCTTCCATGGGTACAAGCCCAAGGAGGAGAAGTGTGTGTGAGGACACTCCCATGGAAGAGAGAAGCAACCCACACCAACTTCTTCATGACAATGACCTCGACATACGAAGCGAAGTTGAAGATCAAGCACGCAGGCTTGTCCAAGATCGTGAGTTCCGCCACACCAAGGCTTACGATCCACATTTGATCTCCAAAATAGGAATGGACTCCAAATTTCTTTCCATTTGGCATGCAATTGGATTTGATGACTTTGCTCACATAGAGGAGAAAGGTTCACGCCTTCTCCCTATCCAATTTCTTTGCACGCTAAGAATAGGATTTGATGGTATTACTTTTAGATTATTTCAAAAAGAATATAACATCCTATGGAGAGAATTAGGTAGCATCCTAGGCTTCCATAAATGGTGTTTGCTATATTTAGACAATTTGCCTAAGTTTAACAAACAAAGTTTTTGCCATGAGCTAACCAGAGGTCACATGTAGGGCTCCTAGGAATAGCCACATCCAAAACCCTACCTTTCGCTTCATGCATAGATGGGTGGATATGACAATGTTCCCTAGGGGAGATGTTAGGGTTGTTCGAGATAATAAATTGAAAATTTTGTTTGCCATGACTAAAAAGATAAAAGTTCCTCCAGTCAAAGCCATGATGACACAATGGTTAGATTACATTTCAAAATCAGGATCAATTGAATGCACTTCATTGATTACTCATATTGCTGATAGGGTAGGAGCACTTAAATACTCTTCATTTGAATATATTGAAACTGGAAGAGAATTAATTGATGAAGACTATTTAGTGCTAGGACATACCCTTAAGCATGATCATGATGGGTCCTTGATATTTTTCTATCCCGGCTTTGTCCATGAAATTCGGTTACCTAACCTGGATTTTCATTTGTACAAATGCCTAAGGATAACCATTAATCTTCTTCCCCTTGAGGAAGCAAGAAGAAGTAATGTCTCTGGTAGGGTAACAAGGAATCGTGCGAGGGCTGCAGCCACAAGCATGCCACCGATAATCTCTTCGGTCCATGAATACCAAGAGGAAGAGAACCCAACAGGTTATGCGCCCGGATGGACTCAAACTCTGACGTATGAGACTGGGGGATCATCTTGGCAAGAATGGCAAAGGGATCCACCCTTATCCACTTGAAGCTCTAGCAGCTTGCCCCAACGTCCATGAGAGGACGTCGTTCCTTTTCGGCTAGAAGTCATCATGACTATAGCCAAGGAATGACGAACCTCACTAGAAATATGGGAGAACTTGAAGTGAGAACGGGTGACATCTACAACACACTCCAAGAGCATGTTCAAGGTACAGAGGATTGGCAACAACACATGGATGCTGAATTCACCAACTTCAACACGGCGCTACAACAACAACAAGCCGATCTTGCAGCGTACTTCCGTCATCAAGGGTTCAACCCTTATCACAGAGGTAGTTGAAGAACAAGCTTGGGGGAGGACCCCCACTTGAGGTAACATGTATCACATTCCTTGCATATTTATTTTCCATCCATTCATCATCCACCTTGCATTTATATATATATATATATATATATATATATATATATATATATATATATATAATAGGTTAGATTTGCTTTCATCAAATAAAGATGTGCGGTAAGAATGATTTAGAATTCACATAGATGAAATGATGAATAGTTGCTCTGTTTTATTTTCCTAAGTCTCTAGTTTACAACTTGCTACTCTCCGAATATTGCTTTCATTGGTTTGAAATACCTTTACCTTAATTTGGAAGTTGTGGGTAGCAAAAGCTTAATCTAATTCTAGGTTGTTGTAAGATTAGAATTAGTAATAGGGCTGCTAGTCCTAGTTTGAAAGTAAAACTTAGATTTTCGGAGAAATTCTAAAAAGATTTAAGTTTCCCTCAATTGATTGGAAATACCTACCAAAGACATATGATGTTCATACATAGACAAAACCTTATGCATATGCTATTTGCTTTCACATTGAGCCTAGTCAAACTAGTATAGACCTATGTGAGAAATCATTCAACTCTTTTTGAATTCAAGACTTCACTTGCACATGCTATACTTCTACACTAGAAGTAAGCAAAACGCCCATCATATCCACCATACCACAACAAAATGAAAAACTCCATGGTATTCATGTTTAGCACTCTCTTCAAAATTCATTGCAAAGAAAGGGAGTAGAAGACATGGCTGAAAAAAGAAAATGAAAAAAAAAAAATCATGCTTACATCATAAGCATCAGAAAAAAAAGGGAGAAAAGAAAAGTAGCCATGTTTCATCCCTGCAAAAGAAAGAGATATTATACCAAAAAGGAGTTATCTCAAGTATCCACATCCACTTCCACTCCATCACACATGCACTAGTCTTGAATCAAAAAATTTTGATTTGAATTCTCCTAAGGCTTACTCTTTTGACTTAACAATATATGTGATGCAAATATGCCAACTTACTTTCCTTACCAAGCTCCACATACAAGCCATAATCAATGAGTAGGAATAGTAGAGGCACAATGCTTTGGTGAGGAAATATTTCCACTATCCACAATGGAGTGACTGAGAGAATCAAATTGAGGTACCTAATATCTAAACTGAATTCTCCGGGGTTTAAGTGAAACTTGATTTCTAGGCTATGTTTGCTCCATTTGCTATTCTACCTTTCAACTACTCATGAATATGAAAAAGCATAAGCCCCATGATAACTTAAGAAATGTAGGGTATCATAGCCAATTTCTGCAATACTAGGTAAAGTATCTTGTTGTGCATTAGATACTTTTGAAAATAAGACATTGTAGCAACTCCTGCTCATCAACCTAAAGTCTTGACTTTGCTCGGGACGATTAAAGGATAAGCTTGGGGGAGTCTGCTGACAGCTATTATATACCAATTCCATCCGACAATTTAACTAAATTATGTGAAGGAATTGTTATTTCTTGCACACATCACCTTTCTATCTAACCCAATTCCACCTAGACTTGGAGAAATATGTGTATGCAGCATTTTATGCAGGAAATGAGGAAATGTAGAGGGACCAATCCTATAAAATATCATCCCAGCCAATCAGGCGATGACACGTGGCATCCCATGGATCAAATGGCCCACAAACAGAAGTATCCGAGGAGATCCAACGGTGTATCACCCATATACATCAATGGGACCCACCTGGCACCAACCTGGAGAAAGCACACGAGAATTGGTGCAATGACCAGGTCGGCCGAACCAGGGGGTCGGCCGACCTGGTCTCTGCACCAAACTCGGTCAGCCTCCACGTGTTGGCTCCTTCCGGCTTCTTGGAGTCAATGGTGACTGATTCACGCGCTTTTGGTGGTGGGAACCGTCCTCAAAACTAGTATAAATAGGACCCCCTACCCCTCACTTCAACACACACCACTTGAGCTTCATCTCTATTGTATACACTATCATCCATAGTCTTCTAGGAGTTAGGTTGTAGAGAGGAGAGTCTCTAGTCCCAAGTCCAAATTAGGAAAGGAGTAAGGTATCTCTCTCTTCCCAATCCTACATTGGGAAAGGTATGGCTCATGTATTCTTTCTTGTATTTTTGACTTTATGCGTAATAAAGATAGTAGCTTTAGTCTACTTATACGTATACTTGGGCAAAGCATTTCTTATTTTATTGTGGAGTCCATGTATGTGGAAGGTATAGCTTCTATGACTGTTTTAGCATGAACATATCTCATTATCATAGAACATATAGACCCCCACTATAGTCTAGTTAATTATAACATAACTAGGTTAGTATGAATAATTGTGTTGTGTATCAACATTGGTTCAATGATGATTCAATTCATTGCCTTAGTATGGATTGTGCCTAGGCTCTTAAGGTAATTACTTAATATGCTAGCATGGTGCTAGGATAGGTAAGTAGCATTGGATGTCTCGTAGACCCACGGATTGAAGAGGTAGGCAGTAGGTGGTGACAACACTATCTGTCCTTTGTAATCCTCCACGTTCGGCTACGCCACAGGCTCTTGGCAGGAGTCGCCCTAGTATTGCTAGGGGTAAGCCCGTGCCCGATGTGTTGAACCACATACCATAAGTATTCACTATTAATCTAGCTTATGAATAATTAGTTTAGACTATGTATATGTACAATAGAGCATAGTAGGAGTACCTCCATAACACTCAACCTTAACTAACTTCTAGGATCCTCTTGCCCCCCTTAGACTTGAAAGCTCTTGTGTGTGTCACACTACCTCCACTATTACTTTATCCATCCTTACAAGATTCTTACCTAGACCTTTCCACCCTTTCCACTTGATGATTGTTATATCTCTACCCGCCTTCCTTTGGGATCAAATAAATGACACCGTTGAGAATACTCTTAAGGGGAAATGATACAATGATACCTTCGTGCGCTTGTGGAATTCACTCTGTCATCCAATAGAACAATTAACAAGCATTTTTGATACATCAGTTGGACATGTTTAGTTAATGGTGCATAAGTAATACCAACAAGCATTTCTGACACTATTGCTAGGGGCGATTTGTTAGTATACCTTAGGAGCCGTCAACAACGCGCTCAAAGGAGGTCGTCTCTCATAAGCTTAAGCGAGACGAGCCCACTTCAACAAGGATCAGATATAGCTCGGTTGAACGTTCAAGGAGACACGTTACATTACAGCCTGTCTCAGTTAAGTATGGATCCGAGACGGGCCTACTCTCTCGACAAACGGGAGACACACTTGTAGCACAACGCGTCTCCAATAAGCGAGTGAAATGAGACATCTTTTGAAAGCGCGTCTCCTTTGCCTTTGCTTACAGACATACATGAACACGACTCTGAATGATGACAACATTCATTCACAGTTAAACACATAAAATATTCATATCATAGATGAACACAGATAACACATTCAATCATTCACACAATTGATCACAGATAACGAACATGTTACAAAACACAAGAAAGAAGTACAAGATACAAGAAAAGAAAAAGTCAACTAAAAAACATCAAAAGAAAACCTAAATCCTACTCCTCCTACCCCTCCTCCTCCTCCGGCTGCTCCGCTGGTTGCTCCGTCTGCTCCGCTGGTTGCTCCGGTTGCTCCGGCTGCTCCGCTGCTTGCTCCGGCTGGTCCAGATCTGGCGATGGAACCACACAGGTTTCTCGCCATCGCCGCCGCTAGGATACTGCAACCCTCGGCACCGAGCACCTCGACTATCGTCTCGAGCAGCCTCTAGAATCGCAAACAGCCTGTCGAACAGCATCTCGAGCTGCTCTTTGTTGAGCCTCTCAGGGGAGCGGCAATATTGTTTCTTGCGGGGTGGCTCTCTCGGCGGGCTTGGCGGCATAACGTTGGCCATGGTGGATTGTCTGAGCAAAATGAAGCGAAGAGGAGAGACTGATGGCCCCTTATATAAGGTCTATGATGTAACACAAAATGGAGACGAGCTTCGCTGCGAAGCGCATCTCCTATGATCGACATCTCCCTCTCCTTTGCAAAAAAGAGAGACGTTCTCTAACGGAAAGCGCGTCTCCGATTCAATACGTCACCTTTAGCTTCGTAATTTTCTCCATTTTGCTTTGGTTCACTGTTGATATCACACATGTCACTTGATAACTAAATCATTCTCTTGTCCCGAATATAATCAAATCATTCCTAATGATACCTGAGGAACACGTTGAACACGCTACACATTCACTCATTCACACAGTTGAAGAACACACAAGATAATATTCAATCATATAGATGAACAAAGATAGATTTCATTCATGAACAATATTTACAAAACAGAAGCAACTAAAAATAACAAAGAAAAACTAAATCCCACCTGTACTCCTACTCCTCCTCCTCCTCCTCCTCGTCCTCCGGCGGTGACTCCGACACTGGTGCAACAGGAGCCTGGGCTGGCTGCTCCGATTGTGCCAGCTGCTCCGGCTGCGCCCGCTACATCGGTGGTGCAACCTCGCGAACGAGGTTGCTCTCCGTCGCCTCCACCAGGTTTTTGCGGCCCTCGGGGCCAAGAACCCGGGCCATCATCTCAAAGAGAATATCGAGACGATTGGCAACAACCATGAGGGCGAAGGGGTAGTGGCCGATGGTACCCATTCCAGTAAACAGGGAAGTGTACCCAAACCCAAGGAACTCATGGCGCGAGGCATATTGTTGTACGCCTCTTGCACCACAAGGAGGCACTACTCGGTGTTGAACCTCTCTGGGGAGCTGCAACATAGTTTCTTGCAGGGTGGCTCTCTCGGCGGGCTCGACGGTGGAAGGTCGGCCATGGTGGTGGTCGGTCGTCGGGGCGAACAAGATGAAGAAAAGAAGAGGATTCAAAGTGAGCGACGCGCTTGTAGAGAACTCACTGGTGATGGCGCGCCTTAAATAAGGTCCGCGCGGAGTCGTCGAGGGAGTGGTTGGTTTCTCGCGCATTGATGGAACGATGGGACACATTGATACCACCTCGGGGAAATGAAAGGTCGTGCACGGACGTCGCACGCGTCTCTGCACCACACCGCCAAAATTAAGTTCTCCGCAGACCTCGTGCCGCACGTCTCTCTTTCGACTATGGAAGACGCGCTTCAGGTTAACGTGTGTCTCTCTTTGTTATAGCGCGTCTCGCATTTATCTCCCTCTATTCGACAATGGAAGACACTTTTTAACTTAAAGCGTGTCTCGCATCTATCTCTCTCATCTCTTCTTCGCCTCCGGTGCTTCTTTATTACTAATCGACCTATGAACCTTTACTAATTGATCAACTCCAATGCGACCGCCTCCTCTGTTCGCCATTGCTGTCCTCGTCGTCGTCGTTGTCGCTGTCCCCATCGTTGTCATTGTCACTGTCACCGTCCTCCTCGTCGTCGTCACTGTTCATGACTACTATCGGCCTTTCGCATAGCCGACTAAAGGAGGAGCGCTTGGCGTGGCGCAAGAATCATCCCCATGAATGTAGATATGGCACACCAGTCGCATAGTTGTATATATGTAGATTTGCAATGCACTGATGAACTTAACTTTAGTTTTGTTTTTCCGTCTGCAAGGGTTTCTCTGCGAAGACTGAATCGGGAGATTTATTGAAGTGGCAGTGCACTGTCCTCGGTTAAGAAGGGGTACGTCATGAAGAACAAGCACAATATGAGTTTAACCATCGTCCTCCTATTAATGAATTTCCTTTTTAGACTTACGGGGAATGTGGTTACTACCCCCTAACAATCTCTTTCTCAGAGGACTATCCATTGTTGCCTCCAAGATGCACCTTTCCAATTGGTTTCTTCTACCCAAATGTCCATCGCTCAGGAGCACTCTGCATTGGGATTCTTGATCAAGAGACTGTAAGATATACCTATTTTGCTCATATAATTAGTAATTGTTGCCGAACTTATTTGAACTGGTTTCTTATGTTGCTTAAATTGATATTTCATAGGGTGGTGCACTGATTTTACAATCAAAACTATACTACTTGAAGTTCAGCGTTTGCTGCATCAGACAAATGCGCCCGATGTTGAAAATGATTGATATAATCTACTTATCACAGTTAGAAACTTTGTGTTAGTGACCAACGTAGGTTATTCATTCCTCCTTCGACATTTGTCAATATAAAGAATGTCAATATTTTCCGTATCCAGGGTAATATAAGAGACGTGTTCGGGAGCAAGCTGGAGGTACAGTTTAGATTGATCGATGGAAGCTTTAGGAATAAGTTTAGATTCAAAATTAGTTTAGAGGGCACGCAATGTATGAACTATGAAATTAATTGAGTGGTAAATTATCTTTGAATTGCAATGTCATTGCGTTTGTTTATCCCTGAATTCCAATTAATCCGTGAATTGCAATGTCATTGCGTTTGTTTATCCCTGCAATGGTTCATGATTTCGTGCGAGTGGCAATGTGGAGAGTGACGCGTCTCAGATACCTAATATTAACCAAAAGGGAGATGGGCCTTGCACGGGCTCGTCTCCGATTTGTTCTGAAGATTTTTGTCCCACCTCATAAAGTTGAGCACATTGCAATGATTGTATAAGGCATTGCGCACAGTTACCAGTTGGAAACGTTGAAATGTCCTGGATGTTGTTCTAGCTTCAGCACACCGTGGCGCATCTAGGGCACGCCAACATATCTGGGGCCACAAAATAATGCGAGACACGCCTTTCAGTGGCGCGTCTCCGATTTGCGCTGAAGATCTTTTGCCCCACCTCAGAAGGCTGAGCGCAATGCAATAATCATATGAGGCATTGCGCAAAGTTGCCAGTTGGACACATCGTAATGTCCTGGATGTTGTTCCTGGCTGGCTTCAGCACATCGTGGCGCCTCTAGGACATTGTGGCGTATCCAGGGCCACAAAATAAAGGGAGATGCGCTTTACACTGCCGCGTCTCCGATTTACGCCAAAAATTTTTGTCCATCGCACGCTCTCTCCCAACATTTGGCGAAATTTTTTAGATTTCGCGCGCTCTCTCGACCTGTAAACCACAAATCTTGAGCACGCTGCCTCCGTCGACCCTGACCTTCCCGTCATCAGAGAGTTGAGCACGCTGGAGCACGCTGCCTTGTCCCCTATCCCCAGAGCACGCCGCCACTGTCCCTCTTTCTCAACTCACTCTTCGTCATTGTTGCGATGCCGACGTCGACCCCTACCCCACTTTCAACCCCGACCTTCGTCGTTAGAGAGTTGAGCACGCTGGAGCAAGCCGCCTCGTCCCGTGTCCCCGGAGCACACCGCCGCCTCGACCCCGACCTTGGTAACCGGTATGTTCTCCCTGCCCCGGAGCATGCCAGCCTGCTATCATCAGAGAGTTGAGTAACCTCCACTCATGTGCCTCCATCAGCTCGTCTCAGAGCACGCCGCCGCGTCCCATGTCCCCTGAGCACGCTGCCGCCTCGACCCTGCCCTCACAGCGTGCATTCCAGTGATTTTATTGAATTTGAGGATGTCTAATGAATGCTCATCGTTAATGAAGTCATTGATCCAAAAGGAGAATTTTCCTTACGGTATACATTCATCTTCCTTGTTTATATCCAATGCATAAGTAATGTATTTGTTTGGACTATCAATATATAATAAATTCTGATTCTCAAACCCTTGAAACTGCAAAAACTGTGGTTGACACTAGCATTTTCTATCCAACTGGGTTTGGTCTCAACCTCTGCAACCACGCTAGAATCAAGGTACCTATGCGATAATTGGTGTTTCTCTCAAGAGTTTTTGATATCAGGCTATAAAAGAATTAGTGGAATGTAAATTGTTTGTTTTTGTAGGGGACAAGCAAACCAGCTCAGTACTATGTCCTTTACCATAAGAACAATTTCTCTACTGATGCCTTGCATATGCTCACCAACTGCATGTGCTACAAGTAAACTTTGTTCTCCATTCACTAATAGTTCTTGTGTTTATTACAATTGTATACCAATATGTTCTTGTGTTATTACAGTTGAATTTTAGGATGTCTCAGTCGGAGCATTGGAGGCTATGAAGGCACATCGTCAATGAAGTCATTGATCGGGAGAATTTTCATTATGGTATACAGGATTAGATGATGACAGTTATGATGTGTATATTTAGTTACATTGTAATCAGGATGAACAGTCTTTGTTGTGTAACTAGTATACTTGATAACCACGATTAACATTGTCAAAGTGTAGCAACAACACTTCCCCTCGTAATACTAAAGTGTAGCCCGCGGAAGTTCTTGTTTCGGTTGGAGCATGCAGAGATCAGGATCAAGATGATGACACCAGAGATTTGCGTGGTTTAGGCCGCCTGAGCGTAATATCCTACTCCACGGGGTGTGTGTTGTTGTATTGAGAATCCTAGGAAGCATGGTCTATGGCCCAGCCTGGAGTGTCCTGTATCATGCGGCTAAGTCCTTTTATAGTCCATAGACTAATCGTTATATCATTTGTCTCGCCCGACATGTGGCCCTGGCGTATTTAATAGCCTAATACATTGTCTATGAGTATTAAGCATGGTTAATGGTGTGATAACATGCCTTAATGGCTGCGTTACCTCTATTAATAGTGCTCTATTCGTGTGTCATTAATACAACATTAACGACACGTAATCAGGTCTTCTAACTGCCACTTTAACTGTCCCTTGAATGTCCGTGCTGAAGGATATCCTTCAATGTATTCGTGGGTGATGAAGGTCCGGAGGCTCCACACGTGGCAGCTTTGGAGCTTCCCCTTGCGGGGAGGTATCTCCGGAACCACTATACACATGTCGACGCTGAAGCTTCCCTCTGCTAGGGATTGGGTCTGGGGTCGTTCTACACGTGTAGATCGCGGAGCTTCCCTGTGTTGGGAGTTCAGCTCCGGATTTACATTACACGTGTCAATCACCAGAGCTACCCATATGAGGGATGCGGGTCCAGTGTAATATGACATGTCGGGCTGAAGGAAACCTTCAACTTTGACAGGTAGAACTCTCTCGCACTTCTTGCGGTACCGTGGGGTACCTGGTACGCAGGGTACCGATAGTGGCCCTCGGGCCCACCTCTAGAAGAAACCCTTTGGGTTAAGTTATTTTACCAGAGGTGGGGCAATCCTTGATTCCCGCGCTTCAACTTCAAAAGTCTTCTGATGTGCCATCATGGCGATGGTCTGGGATGAAACCATCGCCGCGTGGCTCGTTATGAATGCAGCAGATGATATCTTTGAGTGAGGATCTCACACAATTGATGGTCGCCAGTTCCCAATACAAAAACCGTATCGGTTCCGAGCACCTTGTTAGGGTGTCGCCTTTGGGTTTCCTGCGTCCCATCATGACAATGGTTCACCTGGGGTAATAACCTCGATATCTTCATCGGGTTGGCCCCGGGCCCATTCGTCATGGACGGGGTAAATTTTTGAAATGTGACCCTGCTCTCGTTGCGGTTTTCATCCAAGCGTTGCGGAGGCTTACTTAAGAAGGAAAGTATGCACGGTTTGAGGACTCTTTACGCTTTTGATCAAACTCGCTCTTAGAGCCTACCAAACTCCGCCTAGATTTCATTTCCTTTGCTCCACTTTGTCGCGATGGAGTTGGGTCTTCCCAAGAGCCGTCTTAAGAGCAAGGACAATCTCATGAAGGTCCGGACCTATATGGGGTGGTCCAGTGACTCCTTCAGTCACCTGATCCGCGACAGCAAGCTCCCGTTCAAGAAGGAGCATAATGGCGACATGGTGTACTTCTATGCGTATGCCATGGTGGGATTGATCCCACCTTTTTCAACTTTTCTTTTAATGCTGCTGGACTTTTACGGTCTCTAGCTGTATCATCTTGGCTCTCATTCTCTTCTGCTAGTGGCGACCTTCCTCCACTTCTGCGAGATGTGGGTTGGTGTTCCCCCCCTGCATTGAGCTGTTTCGTACCTTCTTCACAGTCCACACCACCGGCAAGGGGACGGAGCTTCTTGGCTTCTACTATTTCGTGAAGCGCAAGAACTGCCCCTTCAAGTACTTGAAGTCATTCCCTTCCGGCAAATGGGATGACTAGAAGAAGGTCTGGGTCATCATTGAAGTGGAGGAGCACGAGAGGTTGGAGCTGCCCCAAGGACTCCCCAACGTTGATACCGACTCTTGGAGTGTAGTTCCGGAGCTATCAGATGACTTTAACCCCGTCCTGACCAGGATCTGAGAATGCGTGGAGAGTAGAGTGGCCCCTCAGATTGTCTTCTGCAATTTCTTGGTCAAATGATGGGCTCCGTTGAGGAAGAGGGAGAAGCTCGCCCAGGCTCTCAACAGCGTGATGGATGACGACCAGATTGAAACCAGTCTGAAATCCAATTTGGATGACGAAGCTCTGAAGCTTCATCTCAAGAAATTTCAGCATGGGATAAGCGTCGAATGTGACGACTTGGTTCCGTCGGCTGCTTTCCTTCCTCTGAACATGGAGCCAATGTTCAGCAGAGAGCTCCGGAGGAAGATGTCGGTGCTTGATGACCTTGGTGAGGTGGAGAGGTGTCCGACCTCCAGGGTGGTTATCCCCGAAGCTTCCGATGGAGGGCCTGCCTCCGCCCCAGGCCAGAGGGTTGAAGACATCGGCAAGGGCAAGGGCAAAGAGCCAGCCGAACCCTCCAGCCGGAAGAGGAAGCTGAAGCATGCTGATGGGAGGTCCGTTAGGGCTGCTCCCTCTACAACAGCTCCTTCTCCCCTGCGGAGGAGGTCTTCTGTGACTATACCTTCTCCGGCGCAGCTGTCTTCGAGAGGTGCTAGCTCCGGGCAGTCAACACCGGCTTAAGTACCGGCTAAGAGCTCCAGTCCTGGGAGTTCTTTCCGACCAAGAGAAGCTCCGGCCGAGAGGACTCTGACTGCTGCAAGTGGTCCCCAGCTGAGGTCTGAAGTCATTGTCTCACCAGACATGGTGGGCTCTGGCTCCGGGCCTCAGAAGAAGAGGTTCTGAGGCGACTGGGGTGGTACGATCCCTAGGTAAGCATCGTGTACTCGCCTTCAAATGTTGATCTTGTTTTTGTTGTGTCTTTAACCTTCTCATCTCTTTATTTCCAGGGTGTCGGAAAAAGGGTCAGGGACTTCGGCTGTTGTTGCAGCGACTGTGGTTGCGCATGCTGAAGCTCCATCTTCGACCACCGAGCCTCCTCCTCTAGTGGTGGCAGAGGTCACGGCAGCTTCGGCGCCAGCTGTCGTGGAGTTGGATTCGGAGTCCTCGCCAGAAGCTCCCGTGGTAGCGCCGGACCACAGGGGAGAAGTTGAAGATGTACCTCTGGCAATGGTGTCGGAGGCTGATGCTCCAGTACCGGAGCCAGAGATGTCAGAGGCTCCAACCTTTGAACCGGAAGTTATCGAAACCCTGGCCTCTGAGCCAGAGGCAATTGAAGCCCTGACCACTGAGCCGGAGATGGCTAAAGCTCCGTCCCTTGGGCCAGAAGTTGTTGAAGGTCCGGTGGATAAGCCTGAAATGCTTGAAGCTCCGGTCACTGAACTAGAAGTGACTGACACGTCGGCATCTGAGCCAGCAGTGGTAGAGGCCCCGGATGAAGCCCCAGCCGCTGCTCCGGAGATAGCTACCCCGGAGGTGTCTAGACCAGAGTCGGAGCAGCCTAAAGAGATGGTGACAAGTCCACCGCCCTCGGGGCCGATAATTGAAGACCCGGAAGCAGCACCTTCGACTTCCGATCCAGAGGTGGGAGTTCTCCCAGTGGGTTCTTCCTCTATTGCTGCTGAAGGGCTTTCAGAAAGTGGCCCTAGTGCTGCAGGAGCTCAGGGGACCACTCTTGTAGAGTGGGACCCAATTTTTGTGATAGAGAATCCTCTGGAGCCAGCACAGTTGGTCCCAACAGGTCCGGAGCCTATCCCTCTTGCGTTGTCCTTAGACAACGCCTGCTCAAGCCTCCAACAAGTCCAGCTCGCCTTCGATCATGAAAGTAAAGTCCTGGAGGAGGAGCGCAACACCTTGAGGCGTTGGCGCAACAGACTCCACTTCGAGACCAGGCTTGCACAGACAAGGTTGGCTGATCAGAAGGAGTGGATCAAGAGAGAAAAGGCCCGGTTGTAATACTGGGACAAGCTGCTAGAAGAGAAAGAGGCTGCCATCAGGGCGCTCGATGCTAACTCTAGGGAGATCCTTGAACAAGCCAAGGAGAGGCGTTATGCTACTGATGAGTGTCACGAAAACCTCAATGAATTGAATGAGGTCCTCCTAAATCGTCGTGTGGACCTTGATGCGAGGGAAGAGAAGCTCCTAGAGCAGTAGAAGGATATTGTGAAGAGGGAGTCGGAGGTCACCCAAAAATTTATTCTGGGTGAACAGAATTTGGTAGATCACAGCAAAAAGCTGGATCTATGGAGTAAAGAAGAGAAGGAGAAGTACTGGAAACTGGGGTAGGAGCTCTCGAAAAGAGAAGCTGACGTTGCCACCAGGGAAGGGAAATTGAGAGGCAGGGAAAAAGACTTGGCGAAAAGGCGGAACCGCATCCACCTCCGGGAGACAGAGCTGACCGATCGTGAAAAGCATGTTGCTGAGAATATGCAGCAGCATGCCAAATTGGTCGAGCGCCTCGCTCGGGAGGGTTCAGAGCTTGCGGTCGCTTAGAAGTTACTGGAGGAGCTGCGGAGCTTGAAAGAGACTGAGTCCCTCCAAGTATGGGACTT
This sequence comes from Tuctoria greenei, assembly GCA_036927565.1. Classification (NCBI taxonomy): domain Eukaryota; kingdom Viridiplantae; phylum Streptophyta; class Magnoliopsida; order Poales; family Poaceae; genus Tuctoria; species Tuctoria greenei. Next base: position 222,968,983 of record JAYESD010000002.1, on the reverse strand, counting down.
CTTGGGACGAGCCAACGATGCATTGACACCAATAGGCTTTAGTCCTGTACATCCGAACAATCCGGATCTAGACTTGGACCGAGCACTGGTAGCCCTCAATGCTACTTGCGGCAAACTCGACGCGATGGGTGACGCCATTGCAGACCAGCTGGAGACAGAGGGGAAATCTCTGGCTACAAACGTCGCAGAGTATGTGCTGACATGTTATGTGAGTCGAGATCCCCAATTCTCTTTGAACCCGATGCTCCAAGGTCAGGTTGATGCAAAGTAGGAGGCCGCCAGAGCATCGTCCAAGGAGTTGTCAAAGAAGTTGCCTCATTCTTCCACAGGACTTAGATCCTCCAGTAGCTAGGAGTTTTTCATTTTGTCTTCTGTTGTAATCCAAAATTTGTAATCCAGTGCTTCGATTTAATGAAGTCCACTTTGCCATGAACTTCATTTATTGTTGTTTTGTCTTCAATATAATGTGCTCTGTCTTGTTGGCCCCCTGGTATATGTGCACAATTGAGGTGTGTACATGTACCAATGGATTTGACAGTATATTGATGACTTGAATGCTTCGCACTTGCATATTTTAGGTTTGAAGTCTTTATTTCCGACACTTCGACAACAGACCCTCTAGGATTGGCGGAGCTTGTTAGCTCCTACGATACCTACCATCAACATATAACACATCGATGTGGGCCTCCTTGGAGGATGTCGGAGCTTAGTAGCTCCGGCGTCGTCCACCATCGCTATGAATTTCTGTTTTTCCTGCACACTAAATACAAGAAAAGAGTAAAATTCATCCTCTTGTCTATAAATCTTTTGTGACTTATAATTCTCTTTTAAGTTTTGAATCCGAAGAAACTCGATATGGTAACAAGCATATTGATATCATCTTTCTGGACCCATATGCTTTTTTAGTACTCTTCCTACTGGGGCCTGTCGGGGTGTAGGTAGAGTGGCGTACTTAGGGTGCAGCACAAGGCTAAGTCAATTGCACACTCCTGACCTATGTTGGATTGGCGTTCAGGCAAGTAGACTATACAACATGTTAAGATCCAAAGAGATCAACAATATAACTTGTAACACATATGAATAACTTGGAGAAAAACTAAAAAATAATTGCACAACTTCATTATAGACAAGAAGGTTAAAAACAATAATTTGATAGATCAAGCCTTGTACAAATATAAATGCACGTGGAGTCTGTTTTCACTCATCAATGTCTTTCATTATAGGTCTGGATTACAGGGGAGACAAGGACACACTTAGGATGTGGGACCAAGCTAAGTGTGCTATACATCTTGTACTAACCCAGGGTAGGTAGTTACACTTTTAGTGCAGTGACTGTATGAAGTGTACTTGAACTTCCCGGACCCTCCCGGAAGGGTCCAGATGTTCTCCCGGAGGACCTACCCATATATGTTTAGCGACTCTATAACATACATCGTGTGTAATTACAGACTCACCTCCGTGATTCTAAGCATAAAGCTTACAAAGGTGCTCGATGTTCCAAGGATTAGGAAGCGGAGTCCCATCCTTAGTTGCCAACTAAACACATCCGGGACGGGATAGTTTGATCACTCAGAAGGGACCTTCCCTTCTGGGGGAGAGTTTATTCATTCCTTCACGAGTTAGTATCTTCCGAAGCACCAGATCGCCTTCCTCGAGTTGTCGGTTGCGCACATGCCTTTGATGATAGCGCTGGAGCGCTTAGCGATAACGTGCATTCTAAACAGCTGCTTGCCACCTTCCCTCGTTGACGAGGTCAAGGTATTCATGCCGGAGCTGGTCCTGCGTGGCTTCGTCGAAGGTCCAGACCCGAAGGGACCCAAAAGTGATCTCTAGAGGAAGAACTGCTTCAGCTCCGCACACCAGGAAGAAAGGAGTCTCCCAAGTTGACCTGTTTGGAGTTGTCCTGTTCGCCCACCATGTGGACGGAAGCTCTTCAATCCAATTGGCTCCATGCTTTTTCAGGCGCTCGTACGTGCGCGTCTTGAGTCCTCTTAATATTTTTGCATTTGCTCTCTTGGTTTACCCATTGCTTGCTGGGTGAGCTACTGAGGCGTAACTGAGTTGAATGTCGAGGTCTTCGCAATATTCTTAGAATGCAGCACTTGTGAATTGGGTTCCGTTGTCAGTTATAACTTTGTTTGGAACTCCAAATCTTTCATATAATGGACTTTAAGAACTTGATTGTTGATTGCTTGTTGAATGTCACAACTGGAGTTGCTTCCAGCCACTTCGTGAACTTGTCAATGGCGACATACAATAACCTGTAACCTCCGACAGCTTTTGGGAATGGTCCCAAGATGTCCATGCCCCACACAGCGAATGGCCATGCAGGAGGTATCATTTGTAGTGATTGAGCCGGTATGTGAATCTGTTTTGCGTGGAACTAGCACGCTTCACATTTTTTCACTAGCTCAACCGCATCCTGGAGTGCTGTAGGCCAGTAAAAGCCATGCCAGAAGGCTTTACCAACCAACGTGCGGGAGGAAGCATGATTCCCACACTTGCCTCCATAGATTTTCGCAAGGAGCTCATGTCCTTCTTCCCTTGCAATGCACCGCATTAGGATGCCATTGGCATCGGGCCGGTAGAGATCCCCTTCTACCAACGTGTATCTTTTAGCCAATCTGACAATCTGGTCAGTGGATACACCGTCTTCATGAAGGATATTGTCTTTCAAGTAGCTCCGGATCCCCGAGATCCATGCATCGGAGCTAACTTGAGCTTCTGAGTCTCGCGTGCTAGGTTGCTCGGAGCTTCCGACCGCACCTACGACCCTTGGTGGACGCCATGGTAACAGAGCCACTAGGATTGCCAGCTTCGAGGTGCTAGTCTCGCCCCCTTCACTTAGTTCGGCAGGTTGAGCTGTTGGTCTTGACAACCTCTGAACAAAGATTCTGTCAGGAGCCGGAGCTCCAATTGAGGCTTTCGTTGAGAGTTTGTCAGCTTCAGCGTTATGAAGACACTGAATATGGTGGAGATCCAGGACTTTGAAGTCCTTCTGGAGCCTCTGTACTTCAAGGAGATAAGCAGCTAGTTGAGGATTGTTACAAGAGCATTCACCTTTGACTTGTTTGATGATAAGTTGTGAATCACCCTTCACCAACAGCTATTTAATCCCATAAGACAGTGCCTCCTTGAGTCTGTAGATGAGAGCTTCATACTCTGCCATTTTGTTGGTCGCCTTGAAATCAAGGTGAAAAATGTACTTGACCTTCTCCCCAGTCGAAGCCAGGAGAAGGATTCCAGCTCTAGCCCCTTGCTTATGCACGAAGCCGTCGAAGTAGAGAGTCTAGTGAGGTTTGGTGAATACTAGAACCTTGGGTTCTGGTTTCTGCTCACTGGGGCCCCTAGGATTTGATGGAGAGGGAGTCCATTCCGCCACGAAGTAAGCCAAAGCTTGACTTTTGATTGCTTGTCGTGACACTAGTTCGAGATCAAACAAGCCAAAGGTGAATTGTCGTGACACAAGGGAACCGTGGACAGCAGAATTTTGCTCGTGGCAATGTGAGCCATGTCTCTACGGAGGATGCTCAACAAGCGGATGACGTGGTCATTGGTATGTTTCTCGCCAACTCCAACCCCGCGACTATGTTATTTGAATCCGGAGCATTGCATTCATTCATTGGATCGAAGTATGTTGCCAAGTATAGTTTTTCTATCTCTCATATGAAGTTTACTCTATTGGTTATGTCTCCTGGAGGAGAGATGAGGACAAATATAGTATGTCCAAAAGTAAGCCTTAGAATAAGGGGGGTAGACTTATCCGCCAACCTCATTATTTTGGATTCTCAAGGATTGGACATTATACTTGGTATGGACTGGTTGAGGAAGCACAATGGAGTTATTGAGTGTGCCACGAAGACGGTGAAATTGACTAATGAAGAAGGGATCACCGTAGAATTTGAAGCATCTCAAACTGCACCGAAGCAATTGGAGCTGAATCATATGGACGGTGCCGCAATTGAGGAGATTGCAGTGGTGTGTAAATTTTTGGATTTTTTTCCGGACGAGTTGCCAGGTATGCCACCTGATCGAGACATTGAGTTTGTTATTGATTTAATACCTGGAACTGCACCTATAGCTGAGAAGCCGTATAGGATGCCTCCTATGGAATTAGCAGAGCTCTAGAAGCAAATTCAAAAGCAACTAGAGAAGGGTTTTATTCGCCCCAGCTCTTCACCTTGGGGAGCACCCGTTCTATTTGTGTACAAGAAGGATGGAACCCAAAGGATGTGTGTGGATTACCGAGCTCGCAACGAGGTAACAATCAAGAACAAGTATACCTTGCCATGCATAGAAGACTTGTTTGATCAGATGAAGGGTGCTTGTGTCTTCTCTAAGATTGATTTGAGGTCGGGATACTTTCAAATTAAGATTAGACCATCGGACATACCCAAGACAACTTTTACGACACGGTATGGATCTTATGAGTACACGGTGATGTCCTTTGTTTTGACCAATGCACCTGCGTACTTTATGTACCTCATGAATAAGATCTTCATGGAGTACATGGATAAGTTTGTTGTGGTGTTTATTGACGACATTATGATCTACTCGAAGGATGAGAAGGAACATGAGGAACACTTGAGGCTTACGTTGCAGAAATTAAGGGAGCATCAATTGTATGCCAAGTTCAACAAGTGTCAATTTTGGTTGAGAGAGGTGTTGTTTTTGGGACATATCATCTCAAGAGGAGGAGTATCGGTTGACCCCGGAAAAGTGAGAGACGTGTTGAAGTGAGAACCGCAGCAAAATGTCAAGGAAATAAAGAGTTTTCTTGGGATGGCTGGATATTACCGTTGGTTCATCAAGGACTTCTCCAAGATATCCAAGCCAATGACGGAATTGCTAATGAAGGGAAAGACATTCCAATGGACTCAAGCTTATCAAGAAAGTTTTGAGGAGTTGAAGAAGAGGTTGACAACGGTCCCAGTTTTGGTACTGCCAGATGTGAGCAAGAGTTTTGATATTTATTGCGACGCATCGAGACAAGGAATTGGATGTGCTTATGCAAGAAGGTCAAGTAGTTGCCTATGCATCATGAAAATTGAAGAAACATGAGCAGAATTACCCAACGCGTGATTTGGAACTTGCAGCCGTGGTACATGCGTTGAAGATTTGGAGACACCATATCCTTGGACATACGTGTGAAATCTATATGGATCATTAGAGTTTGAAGTATATTCTCACACAAACGGATCTGAATTTGAGGCAACGAAGATGGTTGGAGCTCATCAAAGATTATGATTTGGGGATCAACTATCATCCGGGAAAGGTTAATGTTGTGGTCGATGCTTTGAGTAGAAAAGGAGTAAGTCACCAACTCACAGTTCGAAAGTTACCATCCGAGCTATGTAAGGAGTTCAAACGGTTGAACCTCGGATTTGTGAATGAGATGGGAATAATGGAGTTATATCCAACCCTGGAGCAAGAAATTCGAGAAGCACAAGCCACAGATGAAGGGTTCAAGGAAATCAAGGAAAGGACCGAAGAAGGGAGAGAATTCAGACGATTTGATGAAGATGAACATGGTACCCTATGGCTTGGTAAGAGGATTGTTGGACCTAATGTGAAGCGTATTCGAGAGACAATAAAAAAGAGGCACATGACTCACCTTATTCAATTCATCCTGGTAGTACAAAGATGTACAAAGACTTGAAGACTTGCTATTGGTGGGCTAGCATGAAGAAGGACATAGCTGAATACGTAGCATTGTGTGATGTGTGCCAACGAGTCAAGGCAGAACATCAAAGGCCAGCTGGATTATTGCAACCATTGAAGATTCCGGAATGGAAGTGGGAAGAGATTGGTATGGACTTCATAGTTGGTTTACCACGTACTCAGTCCGGCTACAACTCAATTTGGGTAATTATGGATCGGTTAACTAAGTCAGCCCACTTTATTCCTGTCAAGACCACCTATAATGGAGAGAGATTGGTGGAACTATATATGGGAAGAATAGTATGTTTACATGGAGTTCCAAAGAAGATAGTCTCGGATAGAGGTTCACAATTCACTTCCAGGTTTCGGCAAAAACTGCATGAAGCTTTGGGAACGAGGCTGAATTTTAGTTCAGCATATCACCCTCAAACGGATGGACAAACCGAGAGGACCAATCAGATTTTAGAGGACATGTTAAGAGCTTGTGCTTTAAAGCATGGGAAAAGTTGGGACAAAAGCTTGCCATATGCAGAATTTTCATACAACAATAGTTACCAAGCGAGCTTGGAAATGTCACCATATGAAGCGCTTTATGGAAGGAAGTGTATGACACCTTTATTCTGGAATGAGGCAGGAGAAACTCAAGTATTTGGTCTGGATGTGTTGCAAGAAGCTGAAAAGCAAGTCCAAATAATTCGTGAGAACTTGTGGGCTGCCCAATCAAGACAAAAGGGCTATGCGGACAATAGAAGAAGGAAATTAGCCTTTGAAGTGGGAGATTTTGTTTACCTCAAGGTGTCACTGATGAGGGGTCATAAGAGGTTTAACATAAGAGGCAAGCTAGCACCTCGCTACATCGGACCATTCAAGATTTTGGACAAAAGAGGAGAAGTAGCGTATAAGTTGGAAATTCCAACTCATCTTTTAGATGTACATGATGTATTCCATGTTTCCCAGCTCAAGAAGTGCTTGAGAGTACCAGAAGAACAAGTGTCAATGGAAGAATTGGAGCTAGAGGAAGATTTGACTTATGCCGAGCAACCGACCAAAATCTTGGAAACTAAGGAGAGGGTCACAAGGAACAAGGTTATAAGATGGTGTAAAGTTCAATGGAAGCACCACATAGAAAAAGAAGCAACGTGGGAATTGGAGGATGATCTCAAGAAGAAATTTCCCTATCTCTTCTCTTCCGCGTCGAATCTCGAGGGCGAGATTCATTTTAAGGGTGGTAGGTTTGTAACACCCTCATTTTCATGCATCATGCCCTAGATACATTCATATACATGGTTAACATTAACCCACATAAAGAGGAACGAGTTTAAAATTGATTTGGAGCATTTAAAATTGATTTGGAACAAAACCGCACTTAAAATGCTGAAAAGTGCGGACTAGTCCGATTTTTGTGAGGACTAGTCCGATTTCTCTCTAGCTAAAAAAAGTCTTGTCCGTTTTTGCTGCGGACTAGTCCGATTTTGCCTCTGGAAACTTTCGGACTTGTCCGATTTTGTGCGAACTAGTCCGATATTCCAAGAATCCTTGAAAATTTGCTAAATCCCTGGACTTTTCTGGACTAGTCCGGTGTTCCAGCGGACTTGTCCATTTTCCTCTATGACTAAAGTCGGACTTGTCCGATTTTAGGCCAGACTTCTCTGATTTTCTCTCTGGACATTTTCGGACTTCCGGTCCTTTTCGGACTTGTCTGATATTTTGTGACTCTGAATTGATCTTTTGTTTCACAACTTGTTTCTTGGGTTTCACGTTAAGTGGGCCTATGGACTCGTGCCTAACTCTTTTAGAGCCCATGTGGGACTCTAAACCGGCCTATACTCCTCTGAAACTCGAAATCCATCTAACCCTAGCCTCCACCTCTATATAAATAACCCCACCCTTTGGCTTGACGTCTATTTGCCACTTTTCCACCCCACCCAAACCCTAGTTCATGGAGAGCCACCATCAAGGGGGGAGTAGGAGATACCAAGCAAGAAGAAGAGGAGGAAACGAAAGAGGATCAAGATCTCCATCATGTTTTGTTCTTCATCACCAAATCATCTCCAAGTTCATCACACCCCTTAGATCATCAAGATCCAAGTGTTACCTCCAAGTTTCTTGATTCATTGGATTTCTAAACACCTGGTATACCTTCTATTATCGTTTCCTTACGTCAATTCGACCCCTAATCTCCAAATTTACGTCAATCTAGAAAACCCTAGTTCGCTAGTTCTGCGAAGTGCGGACTAGTCCAGCCTTCTGCACACTAGTCTGAATCCTAGTTAAATTGTGTTGAATTGATTCCAAAAGTAGATCTAATCAAATACAAACCTGTATAAACTTGTTAAAATCTATTAGAACTAGTTAGTGACCATTGAAAGCAATCTATTAACATGTTCTACCTTGCATTTGCATCAATCATGCATGTCATGTCATATTGAGTAATATTTGTGCACTCTTTGATTGTATTTCTTGTCTTGTATGATTATTATGTGGATTAGACGGATTTGCGCTAGAGAGTGTCGCGGAGGATCTACATCACCAAGAGTTTGAAGGATTTGACCCGAACCAATACCAAGAGCAAGGAAAGTGTCCTTGAAGCATATTCATCCTGTTTTAAAATAAACATTTTGTTTGAAAATTGCATGCTGTGTCAATTTGATGGGAAATCCTATGGTAGGAAGTTTACTAGATTTGTTTAACCACCCTTGTCACCTGGAATATATGGTAGAGAGTGGGGAAGGGCTTTTTACCTTTTTGCTTCGCTTAATTAACGGGGATGGGAAAACAACTATACCACTCAATTTAATTATGCATGGATGAAATTATGGTTGACATGAACTGGTTGAATATGATATGGTAATGGGTGATCTAAGCAAGCCTGGTATGTGGATGGGTTGGATGTTATGGTGGTTTTGCTTGCTTTAGATCTAAGGACCGGTTCGTGGAGCGACCATCCAGGATTTACAGCGCCACCACAAGGCCAAGTATGGGTGCGGCGTAGCTGATTAATTAGGGCTTTGCCAGTGCTATTTGGACCATTAAGGATGCTCGGGGAAGGGGTAGTCGGATTGGGTTTGTTGATGATTAGTTGGACTACCATGGGATCCGAATGGCTCAAGAGGGGGCCCTTGGTTGAAGATGTGCTCAGTTGGAGACATCGCCACCGGTGAAACCTCAGTGGGGTCTAAATAGGCTAGTAATCCCTTTGTAAAGGATATTTTGTGATCTCTTGGCCACACACCTATGGAAGTGTGAGACGACATAATTGAGATTCTATAGTCATCGAAAGGTGATGAAATCACAAACACGTGGGTAAAGCGGTACAACCTGTGCAGAGTGTGTCTAAAACTATCATGATAGCCGTGCTCCCAGTTATGCGCAACCTGGAACCTCACATGATTAGAGGAAAATTGGGAATTTGGAATGGTTATGGTTGGTATTATGGTCATGGTTGGTATTATGGTTATGAATGGTTATGAATTGAGTTCTGGAATTGAACATGGATATTGGTATATGATGATGGATATGGAATATGGACTGGTATTATGATGATTATATGGTTTATGATGGGTTATTCACATACATATATTATATTGCTTTTCAAATGTTTTAATGTACTTTTCAGCACTCAACCATTATTATATTCGTCATTTGAATCAGCTACATGTCATACTTTCAACACTTGCCGAGTATGACATGTACTCACTCTTGCAATCCCCCGCCAACAGTTGCAGGTCAGGATTGGGAGTTTAATGGTGATAATTCGGAGTTCTAGGCCGTGTCTACCGTCAGCTTTGCCTGTGGTGTTTTGGAGCTGTGCTATACCCAATTGCTTAGCTGCATAGTTACTTATTTAGTTTATTTCCACTACATTAGTTGAACTTGTCATTAATATTCATTAGATATTGTATTCAAGAATAATAGGTTTGTTTAATAAAATTTGGTTAATTAATCTTGTTCTGTGGTAATTTTCTGTATACTCTTTTGTGAATGCACTCGTGTATGTGTGTTGAACGTCCTGGGCACACATATGCATTTCTTTTTCGGAACCGGGTGTCACAAACACTTACTTGAAATATTCATCCATTTCTTCCATATTAGCGTAAATGTAGAAGAAAGCATCACGCCTTTATTTTTTGCTAACGTTGTAGGAAGTGTAACTACCAACAGTAGTGCCTCTTGTTGCAAAAATGGAGAGATCGCTAGAGGGAGGTTGCTCAACCATATTGTATCGCATTACCGAAGTGTTAACATTGTGTTCCTTTGCAAAATAAATACTTGAGAAGTATCCTAATTCCTTAAGAGTAAAATCTTTGGCGATGCAGCCTTCAACCCTTGCCCTGTAACCAACCATTGGTTACAGATATCTGAGTGATCTTTCAATATGATACATCCACCTATATTGCACAGGACCACCCACTTTCGCACAAATGGAAGATGAATTAAGAGATGTTGCATTGGATTGACAAATTCTAGAGGAATTTTTTTTCCATCCTAGACAAAAGTATTAGAATCTCCTTCTCCAACTTAGTCATCATCTCTGGCATGATTTCTTTAGCACAGAGTTGCCTATAGAAGTGGCTAAGCTCGGCTAACACCTTCCACACCGCATTGTCAAAGTAGCCTCGAAACATAACAGGCAGAAGTCTTTCCATGATTATCTGATAATCATGACTCTTCAACCCAATGAGCTTTCCTGTTTTTACATTCACGGCTCACCTCAGACTAGCTGCATAACCATCTGGGAATTTCAACCTTTGCAACCATTCGAGAACTTCTTTCTTTTCTTTAGGTCGAAGACAGAAAGGAGCGCGTGGTTTACCACCATTTTCGGAGAGCTCAAGAGTTTGACGGTTACAAAGCTCGGTGAGATCCTTTCGGGCCTTTAAATTGTATTTTGTTTTGCCCGACATGTCCATGCATGTGCTTATGATACATTCGGCTATGTTACACTCTTGATGCATGAAATCAATGTTGTGTCTTAGAATCAACGACTTCAAATAAGGTAGCTCCCAAAGTCTACATATGTGAGTCCAATTGTGTTTGTCTCCGTAACCTTCAAAATATCCAGGACAACCTTCATCTGGCACCAATTTGTCCAACATATCAGATATTTATGACCCATTAAGATGTTTTGGTGGTCCTTTAGTGACAACGGTGTTCTTTCTGAAGACATTCCTCTGTTGTCTAAACAAGTGATTCGGAGGCAGCCAACATCTATGACAATCAAAGTAAGATATCTTGCCTCCATGGATAAGACAACAGCAATCGGTATCCGAGGAACATATCGGACACGTTAACCGACCATGAGTGCTCCATCCAAAAAACATACCATATGCTGGAAAAATCATGCACGGACCACAAATAAGCAGCTCAAAGGTTCAATTTCTGCTTCTTGTAACAGTCGTACGCTTCGACTCCTGTCCACAACATTTTCAACTCTTCGATCAACGGTTTCAACATCACGTTGAGACGTGACCCAGGATGATCCAGCCCAGGTACAATGAGGCTAAGAAACATGAACTCATTCTTCATTTAAAAAGACGGAGAAAGATTGTACGAAATGACAAAGACGGGGCAACAGGAGTATGGTGTGGCGCTTGTTCTGAACAGCGTGAACCCATTTGTCACTAACCCGATGCGAACATTTCTCGTTTCACGACTGAATTTTGGGTCGAACCGGTCCAGTGCCTTCCATGACTCACCATCGGACAGGTGTGTCATGACTCCATTGTTCTGACGCTCACCTTCTTTGTGCCATATCATGTGTCTGACCGTTTTTTGAAAGGAACAGGGCTTCAACCTCGATGTCACAGGTAAGTAATGAAGCTTCTTATGTACGACTTCTGTCGTCACAGTATCACCATCGTTATTAACAACTTTGACAAACCTCGGTTGACCAAATTTCAAACATTTGTTCTCATTGGCATGCTCTCTCCAGAAAAGCATGCAATTGTCCGAACACACATCAATCTTCTCGTACTTCATACTGAGACCGGAAAGAATTTTCTTAGATTTCTACATATCTTTGGAACTTTTTTAGGATGTGGAAGGGCATTGTTGAACCAATTGATGAGCTCGTTGTAACAGTTATTAGAAAAGAATAACTTAGACTTAATTGTCATAAGTCTAGTCAGAAAATTGAGGATTGTCACTTTAGTGTGTCCATGCAGCGGCTCTTCTGAATCTTTGAGATGTTTGAAGAACTCTTTGACCTCCCTGTTTGAGGGTCCTACGGAAGCTCTGGTTGTATAGCTTCCAGCATCTCATCCATCATGTCAACCTTTGTGGCATCATCATTGTCTGCTTCCACTTCTTGTACAGCTTAAGAAGTTGTCTCGCCGTAGAAGTTCCACAACTCATAATGTGACACGTATCCATTTTGACACAATTGAATTGTAAGTTCCACTTTGTCCAAAAAATTTCCGTTCCGGCATTTCGTACATGGGCACCGCGCCTTATTGCTATTTGACAATGAAAAAGCTCGTTCAACAAAATCTTATGTCTTGGCGTACCACTCATCTGAGTGACCACAAGTTCTGCTCTTCCAACCAGTATACATCCAACTACGGTGTTCACCCATGTTTGACTCTACAGTTTAAATCCGGACAAATTATCGTTAGTTTTTCGTCAATTTATGCACAACAAAACATACAGCATTTCTCAGTTCACTGCCGGCGTGAGCTTCCTCTGCGTGCCGCCTGCCGCCTCGAGCTCCTCTGCCGACGCGAGCTCCTCTCAGCGTGAACCCCTCCGCATACCGCATGACGCCCAAAGCTGCACCGCCGCCCCGATCTCCTCTGCTCACCCCTACACAGAACCCACCTCCTCTCTGTCTCTCTTAGAGCCACCGGCGACACCGTGGCACCCGACAGCCGGCCGCCCCCGACGCCGCCATCCTTATGGTACAATTAACCACTTTAGCATAATTAGATAAACCACTTGAGCATAATTAAACACTTAAGCAAATTAACCACTTAAATAAACCACTTAAGCATAATTAAACAAATTTAAGCATAGTTAAATAAACCACTTAAGCATAGTTAAGCAAATTAAGCATAATTAAATAAACCACTTAAGCTTAATTAAGCATAATTAGGCAAATTAAGCCTAATAAATAAACCACTTAATCATAATTAAGCAAATTAACCACTTGACCATAATTAAAAAACAATTAAGCAATTTCAGCATAATTTAAACAATTTCAAATTCAAAATTGAATTTTATTTGAATTCAAATTGAAATTTGAATTTCAATTGGGGGGGGGGGGGCTCGGGGAGCAGGGGGAGGGTGGGGGGGAGGTGAGGGGGGGAGGGGTGGGGCAGGTTAGGGTGATGGTATTGAGGGGGGGGGGGGGGTAGGGGGGAGGTGAGGGGGGGAGAGGGAGGGGGAGGGGGGCTACCTGCCGGCGTGGAGGGGGAGGGAGGAGGTTGTGCCGCGGTGGTGAGGGAGGGGGGCTGTCGGCCGGTGTGGAGGGGGGAGGGAGGAGGCGGCGCCACAGTGGTAAGGAGGGGGGGGGGTGCGGCGGGGCGTAGTGGCATGGAGGGAGGAGGGAGAAGGCGGAGGTTTTACTTGGCGCGGTGGGGCGTGGCAGGGGCAGCGGGTGATGGCTTCGGGTGGCGGCGTTGGTAGGCGGCGCAGGCGGCAGCGTCGGGCGGCGCGGGCGGCGGTGTGGGGAAAGCGATCGAGAATCGGTGCAGGGAAAATGAACCAGGCACAAGTTATGTTGGCCGAGGTTATTTACGTCGGCCGATGTGAAGCCTGATGTAAGTAAAGGTTAGCTTACGTTGAGCATTTAACTTACGTCGGCTACGGGCCACGGCTGACGTCAGTATTCGTTTATTGCTGTCGGTTCTTTTACTTACATCGGTCTGGGAATGAATTCGACGTAATTTATTTAACTTACGTCGATTACCAGTCACCAACATAATTTACTAAACTTACGTCGGCTGGCGCACGTAAGTTGAGTTGGCCGACGTAATTGTTCAAGTTTCCTGTAGTGAGAGTTCATATACTCGAGCAAGGCTTGCTTGTAATATGTTCATATGCCTCTTGAGCTAACAACAATCACAGATAGACTCCCTCTGGATGTATGACCTTTTTTGCCCAAACCAGGATAAATATCTTGTCTTTTGCAGCTAGCCATACGAAGACGAACGTGATTCAATACAAATTTACTAGTCGGTGTCTGAAACACAAACAAGAATTGTATGAATCTCTTTGTTCTCTCTAACAAGCAACTAGGTCTGTGATGAGTTGTTCCTTTTTAGATATTCATAGAGCTAGGGAGGTTTGTGTTATTGGGTGGAGGATGTGGCATCATTCTCTTTGTTGTACAACTTTTGGGTAACTCGATCTTTTCTTCTTATATAATATTATATGGAAGCTCCTCCTTTTGAGCTTTTGAAACTCATACCCCTACCAGCATGTTTGCAAGCCTGCACTTGACATGTGAGGTCATAGCAAAGTGAGTATATTAGCAACATTCCTAGGGTCTCCTCGTCTCCCCCCCCCCCCACATCGGACTCTCACGTTCACGTATTGGCACCCCACCGCTACCGCATGCGACCATCACCATCGCGTGCCCACACCCCTCTGGACTCCACCTACGTTCCTTTGAGTGACCGTGAAGACGCGCCCCTCATGTGGCGGTCGTCGAATCTCTAATAACCTACCCCTTATGCATTTTTGTGCGACTGTGCCCCTGTTGTGGTCATGTGTGGCCTTGGCCCTCCCATGCCCCTCTTGCGACGAATCTCCAATCCCCTTGCCCCACCCACAGTGATTACTATAATTGAGATATCTGATTCCTACTAGTACGTGGCAACCTGTGTCTAAAGAAAATAATGCATTTATGAGGTGGCAACCCAGGTATCGAGAGGTGACAACGTTATTCTCTATCTGTCCAGTTGAATCTCTATATTCATCGATATAAGTGTTGCGATACAGCTTGTGATCCTTACATAGTGTATTGGAACTCTGAACTTTGTTGTTTGGATTGGGAGATATAAATTTCGGAAATTAGCCACTTTGCAGTCTTTTGAGTTAACGGGTATGCCAATGGGTGCGATCTATCCTTAGGTAACGGTGAGAGCAATCTCTTTTACCTGTTGCGGGTAACAGGCGCAAGTAATGATACTACCTTGCGCTACAAGAAATGAGCAAAAGAGTGTCGGTCATATATACATCAGTAGGCAACAGTAGCCGATGCTTGTAATATATAGCCGTCGGTCTATTGTTGGTCTTAGCCGACGGCCCAATTTCAAGGTCTTTAAATAATATTGACGTTGGTACTAATGGCTTTAGTAAATATAACCGTCGGCCTGGATGGCCCAACGCTTTTAGGACTTTTAACCATCTATAACCATAAACTGTGAACTGACAACCTTACCGACATCTATGATCGTCGGTGGCAGGACACCAGACAGCTTTAAGGCGCATGATACAATAAAAAAATATAAAATATCAATCTGGAGAGGCGCTCATCCACGACATCCGAGCCAAACCCGCCACCACCTCTGTCGAGCCCGACCCACGGCCATCTCTGCCAGGGCACTCGTCCACGAAGTCTTTGCGGGGGACTATGATGCCGATGCCGAAGATGACGACATCGGGGTAGAGCAGGTCCATGGCAGCAGCTGGTAGGTCGCGGCTGGCATGCCGCACGTGGATCTCGAATCGAAAGAAGGTTTCACAGGCGCCGGGGCCACCTCCTCCGCAAGCTTTGCAGGAGCTGCAACCAGCAATGTAAAAGGTCGAGCTTGGCAGATGTTGTCATTGAGCGTGACACCAAGGCCGGTCTCATTGACAGTGGCGACGGGCGGCGAAGGTCGCTCATCCCAATCTTGGTTCGTGTTCTGCTAGTCCTCCAGGGGCACTGGGTCGACGACCGCGGCCGTAGGGGAGCGGATGCAGAGGTGGCGAGGGACATGACAGGAGGGTACAAGGCAGTTGGTGGCGAGGGGAGGAGGGAGAGGATCGGGCTCGGCATGGGGACATCAGCCCAGGACGTTGGCGGATGTACGCAGCGGCGGCGGGTGTGAGGATGGGGGCGACGGTGGTGGGGACTTCTCTGGATTTTGTGGAGAGGCGACCTCAGTCTTGCAGGCGCTAGGGATTTTGTGGAGAGGCAGCCTCGGTCTTGCGGGGAAGCGGCACCTTAAAAAATCCAGAGACCTCGGTCTTGCACAAGGTGGGGACTGCGCAGTAATTAAAAAATTCGGAATCCATGCCAGCAGACTTAAAAATTTCGCATCGGGGGTGCACGCAGTTAGAGCCGTATCCTTGGACCCAGTGGTTATAGGTACGTGTGTTGGACAATGTCAGAAGACCACAACTTTAATATGGTTGTCATTTTAATGTATCAAGCCGATGGTTTTAATATATGACCACCGGTTTTTGTGCTCGTCCAATGAATTTAAATTATATATGTCGGTTGTATTCGTCTGCCTGATGGTATTATTCTATAGCCGTCGGGGTTAGTAAAACGATAGTGTTACTTCATTTATAGTCGACGGCATCGACGTTTATAGAAACCCCGACGTCCTATTGCTCGTTGCTTGTAGTGTTGCATATACAGACTAACGATGTTAATATTTATGGATATTTTACCCATTGCCATCTCTACTATTACCCACTTTTGTTATATTCTTATCATCAAATTTTTACTTGCAGAGAAAATATTTTAAATGTTTCATGAATTTACAAATCAGATAGTATATTTCACTCCATAAAAGGGCATACACTACGTAAGAAACCCAAATAGGAGACAAAGATGGGTGACGTGTGTTGACGGCTGTTATATACCAATTTCCTCCGTCAATTTAACTCCATTATGTGAAGGATTTGTTATTTCTTGCACACATCACCTTTCTATCTAACCCAATTCCACTTGGACTTGGAGAAATATGTGTATGCAGCATTTTATGAAGGAAATGAGGAAATGTAGAGGGACCAATCGTATAAAATATCATCCCATCCAATCAGGCAATGACACGTGGCATCCCATGGATCAAATGGCCCACAAACAGAAGTATCCGAGGAGATCCAACAGTGTATCACCCATATACATCAATGGGACCCACCTGGCAGCCACTTGGAGAAAGCACACGAGGATTGGTGCAATAACCAGGTCGGCCGAACCAGGCCGACCTGGTCTCTGCACCAAACTTGGTCAGCCTCCACATGTTGGCTCCTCCCGGCTTCCTAGAGTCAATGGTGACATATTCACGCGCTTTTGGTGGCGGGAACCGACCTCAACATTACTATAAATAGGAAACCCTACCCCTCACTTCAACACACACCACTTGAGCTTCATCTCTATTGTATACACTATCATCCATAGTCTTAGAGGAGTTAGGTTGTAGAGAGGAGAGTCTCTAGTCCCAAGTCCTAATTAGGAATGGAGTAAGGAATCTCTCTCTTCCCAATCCTACATTGGGAAAGGTATGGCTCATGTATTTTTTCATGTATTTGTGACTTTATGCATAATAAAGATAGTATCTTTCGTCTCTACTCATACATATACTTGGGCAAAGCGTTTCTTGTTTGATTGTGGAGTCCATGTATGTGGAAGACATAGCTTCTACGACTGTTTCATCATGAACATATCTCATTATCATAGAACATATAGACCCCCAGTATAGTCTAGTTAATTATAACATAACTAGGTTAGTATGGATAATTATGTTGTGTATCAATATTGGTTCAATGATGATTCAATTCATTGCCTTAGGATGGATCGTGCCTAAGCTCTTAAGGTAATTACTTAATATGCTAGCATGGTGCTAGGATAGCTAAGTAGCATTGGATGTCTTGTAGACCCACGTATTGAAGAGGTAGACAGTAGGTGGTGACGGCCCAATATGTCCTTTGTAATCTTCCACGTTCGTCTATGCCACAGGCTCTTGGCGGGAGTCACCCTAGTATTGCTAGGGATAAGCCCGTGCCCGGTGTGTTGAACCACATAGTATAAGTATTCACTATTTATCTAGCTTATGAATAATTGGTTTAGACTATGTATATTTACAATAGAGCATAGTAGGAGTACCTCCATAACGCTCAACCTGAACTAACCTCTAGGATCCTCTTGCCCCCTTAGACTTGAAAGATCTTGTGTGTGTCACACTACCTCCACTATTACTTTATCCATCCTTACTAGATTCTTACCTAGACCTTTCCACCCTTTCCACTTGATGATTGTTATATCTCTACCCCGCCTTCATTTGGGATCAAATAAATGACACCCTTGGGAATACTCTTAAGGGGAACTTCTACAATGATACCTCTGTGCGCCTGCGGAATTCACTCTGTGATCCAATAGAACCAATAACAAGCATTTCTGACACATCAGTTGGACATGTATAGTTAATGGTGCGTAAGTAATACCAACAAGCATTTCTGGCACTATTTCCAGGGACGATTTGTTAGTATACCTTAGGAGCCGTCAACAAGCATTTCTGGCGCCGTTGCCGGGGAAGGCCAATAGATGTATAACATGACTAAGTTAATAGGATAGAACCCTGGGTAGGATTTTAGTAGGATAACCATTCTTTGTTTTCGCATTGTTAATGTGAAAAAAAGGGTAGTGTATGTCAGGTTTCCACCTGCCGGAAAACTTTGTTGAAGATCCCGAATCTCTTCTGAGAGACCGACCCCGTGTCATTACTCCTCAGAAGATTCAAGCGGCAAAGCAAGCCAGCATTTTTGCACCAACAATCCAAACGCAAATGGCTCAGAAGAACCTTCGTGAGTTCTCAGCTCCCTCTGCTAACAATGTGCCTATTGGGCCCACTGTTAACATGGGAGATGTGAACATCAAGATCAAAACTGGCCTTAACACTATGGTGCAAGCCAACCCATTTTGTGGGAAGGCTAATGATGATGCAAGTGCTCACCTGCAACAATTCCTCAAGATCCGCAACACTTTTAAGATCAAGGATGTGTCTCCGGATGCGGTCCGCCTGAGACTGTTCCCGTTCAATCTCCTTGGGAGAGCAAAACAGTGGTTCTACACGAACCAAAGTGCTGTAGACACTTGGGAGACGTGTTCTACGGCATTCCTTGCCTAATTCTTCGCGTTGGGCAAAACCAATGCCCTACATGGGGGGATTTCCAGCTTTCAGCAAGAGCCCAAGGAATCTATTCCCGGGGCATGGGAAAGGCTTCAGGAGTACATCCTAACCTGTCCCCACCATGGGATGGATGACTGGCTTCTTATTCAAAACTTCTATAACGTGATGATCCCATCAGCTCGTGACCATTTGGATGCTGCTGCTGGAGGAGCCTTCTTCTCATTGATGGTGCCAAAAGCTAAAGATCTTATTGAGAAGATGGTGTCCAACATGGGATGGAATGATGAGCGTTTCCATACCCAACAGCGAGGCATGCACACCTTGAAGGAGGTGGACATGATCGCTGCAAAATGGGACCTCCTAATGAAGAAAATTGATGGACAAGCTAGTGGTGAAGTTTCTGGCAATGCCTATGCCCTAGACTCTCACATCACGTGTGAAGTCGGTGGCGACATGGGTCATATGGGCAATGATTGCCTAGAAACTCGTGAGGATGCCTTATACCTCGTCAACAACAGAAATTTCAACAACAACAATGGCTATCGCCCAGGAGGTCAAGGGTGGGGTCAACAATGCCCATTCTTTCAAGGAGGGTACAACAACAATGGCAACCCTGGAAATCAGCCCAACTTGAGAGAACTTGCCATTAGCCAACTCAAGATCAACGATGCCCTATCCAAGAACCTGTCAGCTAATGACAAGACCCTGGAAAACATAAATGCCAAGATTGAAGGACGATCCTCAGCCTTCAAGAATCAACTGAGCTTCAACAAGATGCTCGAGACTCAGTTGGCTCAGCTGGCAGCTGCTATTCCTCCGATGGAGAATGGTAAGATGCTAGGCCAGCCAGAACCTTCGACGGAAAATGTCAACATGATTTCCGTAAGAGAGAGCAACTGGCAGAAGGACCCCGGATGTCCTACCATTTCATGCTCAATTGGGGCTCACCACTTTGACAAGGAACTTTGTGATTTGGGAGTAAGTGTTAGTGTGATGCCCAAGGTTGTGTTTGACCAGCTGAACTTAACAGAACTGACTCCAACACCAATGCAGCTACAACTGGCTGACTCTTCAAACCGTTATCCAGCGGGTAATACAGAAGACGTCCCGGTGAAGATCCAGAACTGCTTCATACCCGTGGATATTGTGGTGCTAGACATGGACACTGAGAAAGATACACCACTAATTCTTGGGCGCCCATTCCTCAGCACTACAAAAGCTCGCATAGATGTGGGAGCTGGAGAAATCCACTTCCATATCAATGGCAAGGAGGAAAAGTTTAACATTCGGCCAAAATCAGAACAGTGCTCCATGATTCGAATCAAGTATGGGCCGAATGATAAACACATCAGAGAGGTCGAAGTCACACCTCCAAAGGTGGACTCTCTCATTGCATTCATGAGAAGATTAATCTACGAGGAGAATCTGTCGTTTTGACCACGCCGATATCCAAAGACGACGGAATCATCTGGACCTTCCCGAAGGCCCAAGTACACAAAGCCGCCAAAGAAGGAATGGTGGAAGAAGAAAGACAAGCTGTCCAAGCCGATCCCTCCGGGCCCGGATGTGAAATGTAGATGGAGGAATGTCCATCTCATCGGACGGTGGTGAGACCTACGCCAATAGGTCAAACTGGTAGTCACCCCACTTTATTTTTCTTTCTTTCTTTTTCCACCCCATTTGGAATTTTCCCATTGCATATTTGATTTTTTCCTAGCAAGTTGAGAATCTTATACTCTCAACTATCATTTTTTTCTTTCTTTCTTTTCAAAAGAAAATTTTTATTTGATTTGAAAAAAGGTTTTTATTTGAAAAACCATTTTTTCTGAGCTGCACATGTGGCATTTCACCAACGTGCTAACTTTATAGCTGTTGGTGAGCCACTTGCCAAAAGGGGAACCAGGGGGGCCAACTTATCAGGTCGGCTGAACCCCCTGGTCGGCCGAACAGGGAGTGGAGCCAATTTGACTCCCCTTCCTCCAACGGCTATATTTTGAACCCCAAGTGACCTTTGGAGGGTGCACCCTATAAATTTTGGCCGTGAGGAACACCTCTCTTCACACACCACATCATTTTACACCTCCCCAAGTCACTCTCTAGCTCACCTTGTTTTTCTTGCTCTTCATTACAACACTCTTGCTCAAATCCATCCCCAAGAAGATTTTCTTTTGTTTGCATTTGCATTTTACACTCAAGCCTTCAAGAGGAGAAAATTCGTTGAGAGTTTTGTTTTCCAAACATTGCTTCTTTTTGGATTTTTCTTGCCTTGTTTTGTTCTTGCTTGTTGAACTCAAAAAGACATGAAGAGGTTGTTCAGAAAGAGGAAGGGGGCTGCAAGATCAAGCGATGGTGAAGGTTCTAGTGCACGCCTCTCTTCCATGGGTACAAGCCCAAGGAGGAGAAGTGTGTGTGAGGACACTCCCATGGAAGAGAGAAGCAACCCACACCAACTTCTTCATGACAATGACCTCGACATACGAAGCGAAGTTGAAGATCAAGCACGCAGGCTTGTCCAAGATCGTGAGTTCCGCCACACCAAGGCTTACGATCCACATTTGATCTCCAAAATAGGAATGGACTCCAAATTTCTTTCCATTTGGCATGCAATTGGATTTGATGACTTTGCTCACATAGAGGATAAAGGTTCACGCCTTCTCCCTATCCAATTCCTTTGCACGCTAAGAATAGGATTTGATGGTATTACTTTTAGATTATTTCAAAAAGAATATAACATCCTATGGAGAGAATTAGGTAGCATCCTAGGCTTCCATAAATGGTGTTTGCTATATTTAGACAATTTGCCTAAGTTTAACAAACAAAGTTTTTGCCATGAGCTAACCAGTGAGGTCACATGTAGGGCTCCTAGGAATAGCCACATCCAAAACCCTACCTTTCGCTTCATGCATAGATGGGTGGATATGACAATGTTCCCTAGGGGAGATGTTAGGGTTGTTCGAGATAATAAATTGAAAATTTTGTTTGCCATGACTAAAAAGATAAAAGTTCCTCCAGTCAAAGCCATGATGACACAATGGTTAGATTACATTTCAAAATCAGGATCAATTGAATGCACTTCATTGATTACTCATATTGCTGATAGGGTAGGAGCACTTAAATACTCTTCATTTGAATATATTGAAACTGGAAGAGAATTAATTGATGAAGACTATTTAGTGCTAGGACATACCCTTAAGCATGATCATGATGGGTCCTTGATATTTTTCTATCCCGGCTTTGTCCATGAAATTCGGTTACCTAACCTGGATTTTCATTTGTACAAATGCCTAAGGATAACCATTAATCTTCTTCCCCTTGAGGAAGCAAGAAGAAGTAATGTCTCTGGTAGGGTAACAAGGAATCGTGCGAGGGCTGCAGCCACAAGCATGCCACCGATAATCTCTTCGGTCCATGAATACCAAGAGGAAGAGAACCCAACGGGTTATGCGCCCGGATGGACTCAAACTCTGACGTATGAGACTGGGGGATCATCTTGGCAAGAATGGCAAAGGGATCCACCCTTATCCACTTGAAGCTCTAGCAGCTTGCCCCCAACGTCCATGAGAGGACGTCGTTCCTTTTCGGCTAGAAGTCATCAAGACTATAGCCAAGGAATGACGAACCTCACTAGACTTATGGGAGAACTTGAAGTGAGAACGGGTGACATCTACAACACACTCCAAGAGCATGTTCAAGGTACCCAGGATTGGCAACAACACATGGATGCTCAATTCACCAACTTCAACATGGCGCTACAACAACAACAAGCCGATCTTGCAGCGTACTTCCGTCATCAAGGGTTCAACCCTTATCACAGAGGTACTTGAAGAACAAGCTTGGGGGAGGACCCCCACTTGAGGTAACATGTATCACATTCCTTGCATATTTATTTTCCATCCATTCATCATCCACCTTGCATTATATATATATATATATATATATATATATATATAATAGGTTAGATTTGCTTTCATCAAATAAAGATGTGCGGTAAGAATGATTTAGAATTCACATAGATGAAATGATGAATAGTTGCTCTGTTTTATTTTCCTAAGTCTCTAGTTTACAACTTGCTACTCTCCGAATATTGCTTTCATTGGTTTGAAATACCTTTACCTTAATTTGGAAGTTGTGGGTAGCAAAAGCTTAATCTAATTCTAGGTTGTTGTAAGATTAGAATTAGTAATAGGGCTGCTAGTCCTAGTTTGAAAGTAAAACTTAGATTTTCGGAGAAATTCTAAAAAGATTTAAGTTTCCCTCAATTGATTGGAAATACCTACCAAAGACATATGATGTTCATACATAGACAAAACCTTATGCATATGATATTTGCTTTCACATTGAGCCTAGTCAAACTAGTATAGACCTATGTGAGAAATCATTCAACTCTTTTTGAATTCAAGACTTCACTTGCACATGCTATACTTCTACACTAGAAGTAAGCAAAACGCCCATCATATCCACCATACCTCAACAAAATGAAAAACTCCATGGTATTCATGTTTAGCACTCTCTTCAAAATTCATTGCAAAGAAAGGGAGTAGAAGACATGGCTGAAAAAAGAAAATGAAAAAAAAATCATGCTTACATCATAAGCATCAGAAAAAAAAGGGAGAAAAGAAAAGTAGACATGTTTCATCCCTGCAAAAGAAAGAGATATTATACCAAAAAGGAGTTATCTCAAGTATCCACATCCACTTCCACTCCATCACACATGCACTAGTCTTGAATCAAAAAATTTTGATTTGAATTCTCCTAGGGCTTACTCTTTTGACTTAACAATATATGTGATGCAAATATGCCAACTTACTTTCCTTACCAAGCTCCACATACAAGCCATAATCAATGAGTAGGAATAGTAGAGGCACAATGCTTTGGTGAGGAAATATTTCCACTATCCACAATGGAGTGACTGAGAGAATCAAATTGAGGTACCTAATATCTAAACTGAATTCTCCGGGGTTTAAGTGAAACTTGATTTCTAGGCTATGTTTGCTCCATTTGCTATTCTACCTTTCAACTACTCATGAATATGAAAAAGCATAAGCCCCATGATAACTTAAGAAAGGTAGGGTATCATAGCCAATTTCTGCAATACTAGGTAAAGTATCTTGTAGTGCATTAGATACTTTTGAAAATAAGACATTGTAGCAACTCCTGCTCATCAACCTAAAGTCTTGACTTTGCTCGGGACGATCAAAGGATAAGCTTGGGGGAGTCTGCTGACGACTATTATATACCAATTCCATCCGTCAATTTAACTAAATTATGTGAAGGAATTGTTATTTCTTGCACACATCACCTTTCTATCTAACCCAATTCCACCTAGACTTGGAGAAATATGTGTATGCAGCATTTTATGCAGGAAATGAGGAAATGTAGAGGGACCAATCCTATAAAATATCATCCCAGCCAATCAGGCGATGACACGTGGCATCCCATGGATCAAATGGCCCACAAACAGAAGTATCCGAGGAGATCCAACGGTGTATCACCCATATACATCAATGGGACCCACCTGGCACCAACCTGGAGAAAGCACACGAGAATTGGTGCAATGACCAGGTCGGCCGAACCAGGGGGTCGGCCGACCTGGTCTCTGCACCAAACTCGGTCAGCCTCCACGTGTTGGCTCCTTCCGGCTTCTTGGAGTCAATGGTGACTGATTCACGCGCTTTTGGTGGTGGGAACTGTCCTCAAAACTTGTATAAATAGGACCCCCTACCCCTCACTTCAACACACACCACTTGAGCTTCATCTCTATTGTATACACTATCATCCATAGTCTTCTAGGAGTTAGGTTGTAGAGAGGAGAGTCTCTAGTTCCAAGTCCAAATTAGGAAAGGAGTAAGGTATCTCTCTCTTCCCAATCCTAAATTGGGAGAGGTATGGCTCATGTATTCTTTCTTGTATTTGTGACTTTATGCGTAATAAAGATAGTAGCTTTAGTCTACTTATACATATACTTGGGCAAAGCATTTCTTATTTATTGTGGAGTCCATGTATGTGGAAGGTATAGCTTCTATGACTGTTTTATCATGAACATATCTCATTATCATAGAACATATAGACCCCCACTATAGTCTAGTTAATTATAACATAACTAGGTTAGTATGGATAATTATGTTGTGTATCAACATTGGTTCAATGATGATTCAATTCATTGCCTTAGTATGGATTGTGCCTAGGCTCTTAAGGTAATTACTTAATATGCTAGCATGGTGCTAGGATAGGTAAGTAGCATTGGATGTCTCGTAGACCCACGGATTGAAGAGGTAGGCAGTAGGTGGTGACAACCCTATCTGTCCTTTGTAATCCTCCACGTTCGGCTACGCCACAGGCTCTTGGCAGGAGTCGCCCTAGTATTGCTAGGGGTAAGCCCATGCCCGATGTGTTGAACCACATACCATAAGTATTCACTATTAATCTAGCTTATGAATAATTAGTTTAGACTATGTATATGTACAATAGAGCATAGTAGGAGTACCTCCATAACACTCAACCTTAACTAACTTCTAGGATCCTCTTGCCCCCCCTTAGACTTGAAAGCTCTTGTGTGTGTCACACTACCTCCACTATTACTTTATCCATCCTTACAAGATTCTTACCTAGACCTTTCCACCCTTTCCACTTGATGATTGTTATATCTCTACCCGCCTTCCTTTGGGATCAAATAAATGACACCGTTGAGAATACTCTTAAGGGGAAATGATACAATGATACCTTCGTGCGCTTGTGGAATTCACTCTGTTATCCACTAGAACAATTAACAAGCATTTTTGATACATCAGTTGGACATGTTTAGTTAATGGTGCGTAAGTAATACCAACAAGCATTTCTGGCACTATTGCTAGGGGCGATTTGTTAGTATACCTTAGGAGCCGTCAACAACGCGCTCAAAGGAGGTCGTCTCTCATAAGCTTAAGCGAGACGAGCCCACTTCAACAAGGATCAGATATAGCTCGGTTGAACGTTCAAGGAGACACGTTACATTACAGCCTGTCTCAGTTAAGTATGGATCCGAGACGGGCCTACTCTCTCGACAAACGGGAGACACACTTGTAGCACAGCGCGTCTCCAATAAGCGAGTGAAATGAGACATCTTTTGAAAGCGCGTCTCCTTTGCCTTTTCTTACAGACATACATGAACACGACTCTGAATGATGACAACATTCATTCACAGTTAAACACATAAAATATTCATATCACAGATGAACACAGATAACACATTCAATCATCACAGATAACGAACATGTTACAAAACACAAGAAAGAAGTACAAGATACAAGAAAAGAAAAAGTCAACTAAAAAACATCAAAAGAAAACCTAAATCCTACTCCTCCTACCCCTCCTCCTCCTCCGGCTGCTCCGCTGGTTGCTCCGTCTGCTCCGCTGGTTGCTCCGGTTGCTCCGGCTGCTCCGCTGCTTGCTCCGGCTGGTCCAGATCTGGCGATGGAACCACACAGGTTTCTCGCCATCGCCGCCTCTAGGATACTGCAACCCTCGGCACCGAGCACCTCGGCTATCGTCTCGAGCAGCCTCTAGAGTCGCAAACAGCCTGTCGAACAGCATCTCGAGCAGCTCTTTGTTGAGCCTCTCAGGGGAGCGGCAATATTGTTTCTTGCGGGGTGGCTCTCTCGGCAGGCTTGGCGGCATAACGTTGGCCATGGTGGATTGTCTGAGCAAAATGAAGCGAAGAGGAGAGACTGATGGCCCCTTATATAAGGTCTATGATGTAACACAAAATGGAGACGAGCTTCGCTGCGAAGCGCATCTCCTATGATCGACATCTCCCTCTCCTTTGCAAAAAAGAGAGACGTTCTCTAACGAAAAGCGCGTCTCTGATTCAATACGTCACCTTTAGCTTCGTAATTTTCTCCATTTTGCTTTGGTTCACTGTTGATATCACACATGTCACTTGATAACTAAATCATTCTCTTGTCCCGAATATAATCAAATCATTCCTAATGATACCTGAGGAACACGATGAACACGCTACACATTCACTCATTCACACAGTTGAAGAACACACAAGATAATATTCAATCATATAGATGAACAAAGATAGATTTCGTTCATGAACAATATTTACAAAACAGAAGCAACTAAAAATAACAAAGAAAAACTAAATCCCACCTGTACTCCTACTCCTCCTCCTCCTCCTCCTCCTCCTCCTCATCCTCCGGCGGTGACTCCAGCACTGGTGCAACAGGAGCCTGGGTTGGCTGCTCCGATTGTGCCAGCTGCTCCGGCTGCGCCCGCTACATCGATGGTGCAACCTCGCGAACGAGGTTGCTCTCCATCGCCTCCACCAGGTTTTTGCGGCCCTTGGGGCCAAGAACCCGGGCCATCATCTCAAACAGAATATCGAGACGATTGGAAACAACCATGAGGGCGAAGGGGTAGTGGCCGATGGTACCCATTCCAGTAAACAGGGAAGTGTACCCAAACCCAAGGAACTCATGGCGCGAGGCATATTGTTGTACGCCTCTTGCACCACAAGGAGGCGCTACTCGGTGTAGAACCTCTCTAGGGAGCTGCAACATAGTTTCTTGCAGGGTGGCTCTCTCGGCGGGCTCGACGGTGGAAGGTCGGCCATGGTGGTGGTCGGTCATCGGGGCGGACAAGATGAAGAAAAGAAGAGGATTCAAAGTGAGCGACGCGCTTGTAGAGAACTCACTGGTGATGGCGTGTCTTAAATAAGGTCCGCGCGGAGTCGTCGAGGGAGTGGTTGGTTTCTCGCGCATTGATGGAACGATGGGACACATTGATACCACCTCGGGGAAATGAAAGGTCGTGCACGGACGTCGCACGCGTCTCTGCACCACACCGCCAAAATTAAGTTCTCCGCAGACCTCGTGCCGCACGTCTCTCTTTCGACTATGGAAGACGCGCTTCAGGTTAACGTGTGTCTCTCTTTGTTATAGCGCGTCTCGCATTTATCTCCCTCTATTCGACAATGGAAGACACTCTTTAACTTAACGCGTGTCTCGCATCTATCTCTCTCATCTCTTCTTCGCCTCCGGTGCTTCTTTATTACTAATCGACCAATGATCCTTTACTAATCGATCAACTCCAATGCGACCGCCTCCTCTGTTCGCCATTGCTGTCTTCGTCGTCGTCGTTGTCGCTGTCCCCATCGTTGTCATTGTCACTGTCATCGTCCTCCTCGTCGTCTTCACTGTTCATGACTGGTATCAGCCTTTCGCATAGCCGACTAAAGGAGGAGCGCTTGGCGTGGCGCAAGAATCATCCCCATGAATGTAGATATGGCACACCAGTCGCATAGTTGTATATATGTAGATTTGCAATGCACTGATGAACTTAACTTTAGTTTTGTTTTTCCGTCTGCAAGGGTTTCTCTGCGAAGACTGAATCGGGAGATTTATTGAAGTGGCAGTGCACTGTCCTCGGTTAAGAAGGGGTATGTCATGAAGAACAAGCACAATATGAGTTTAACCATCGTCCTCCTATTAATGAATTTCCTTTTTAGACTTACGGGGAATGTGGTTACTACCCCCTAACAATCTCTTTCTCAGAGGACTATCCATTGTTGCCTCCAAGATGCACCTTTCCAATTGGTTTCTTCTACCCAAATGTCCATCGCTCAGGAGCACTCTGCATTGGGATTCTTGATCAAGAGACTGTAAGATATACCTATTTTGCTCATATAATTAGTAATTGTTACCAAACTTATTTGAACTGGTTTCTTATGTTGCTTAAATTGATATTTCATAGGGTGGTGCACTGATTTTACAATCAAAACTATACTACTTGAAGTTCAGCGTTTGCTGCATCAGACAAATGCGCCCGATGTTGAAAATGATTGATATAATCTACTTATCACAGTTAGAAACTTTGTGTTAGTGACCAACGTAGGTTATTCATTCCTCCTTCGACATTTGTCAATATAAAGAATGTCAATATTTTCCGTATTCAGGGTAATATAAGAGACGTGTTCGGGAGCAAGCTGGAGGTACAGTTTAGATTGATCGATGGAAGCTTTAGGAATAAGTTTAGATTCAAAATTAGTTTAGAGGGCACGCAATGTATGAACTATGAAATTCATTGAGTGGTAAATTATCTTTGAATTGCAATGTCATTGCGTTTGTTTATCCCTGAATTCCAATTAATCCGTGAATTGCAATGTCATTGCGTTTGTTTATCCCTGCAATGGTTCATGATTTCGTGCGAGTGGCAATGTGGAGAGTGCATGAGAGACGAACTTTATAAAGACGCGTCTCAGATACCTAATATTAACCAAAAGGGAGATGGGCCTTGCACGGGCTCGTCTCCGATTTGTTATGAAGATTTTTGCCCCACCTCATAAAGTTGAGCACATTGCAATGATTGTATAAGGCATTGCGCACAGTTACCAGTTGGAAACGTTGAAATGTCCTGGATGTTGTTCTAGCTTCAGCACACCGTGGCGCATCTAGGGCACGCCAACATATCTGGGGCCACAAAATAATGTGAGACACGCCTTTCAGTGGCGCGTCTCCGATTTGCGCTGAAGATCTTTTGCCCTACCTCGGAAGGCTGAGCGCAATGCAATAATCATACGAGGCATTGCGCAAAGTTGCCAGTTGGACACATCATAATGTCCTGGATGTTGTTCCTGGCCGGCTTCAGCACATCGTGGCGCCTCTAGGACATTGTGGCGTATCCAGGGCCACAAAATAAAGGGAGATGCGCTTTACACTGCCGCGTCTCCGATTTACGCCAAAAATTTTTGTCCATCGCGCGCTCTCTCCCAACATTTGGCGAAATTTTTTAGATTTCGCGCGCTCTCTCGACCTGTAAACCGCAAATCTTGAGCACGCCGCCTCCGTCGACCCCGACCTTCCCGTCATCAGAGAGTTGAGCACGCTGGAGCACGCTGCCTTGTCCCCTATCCCCAGAGCACGCCGCCACTGTCCCTCTTTCTCAACTCACTCTTCGTCATTGTTGCGATGCCGACGTCGACCCCTACCCCACTTTCAACCCCGACCTTCGTCGTTAGAGAGTTGAGCACGCTGGAGCAAGCCGCCTCGTCCCGTGTCCCCGGAGCACACCGCCGCCTCGACCCCGACCTTGGTAACCGGTATGTTCTCCCTGCCCCGGGGCATGCCAGCCTGCTATCATCAGAGAGTTGAGTAACCTCCACTCATGTGCCTCCATCAGCTCGTCTCGGAGCACGCCGCCGCGTCCCATGTCCCCTAAGCATGCTGCCGCCTCGACCCTGCCCTCACAGCGTGCATTCCAGTGATTTTATTGAATTTGAGGATGTCCAATGAATGCTCATCGTTAATGAAGTCATTCATCCAAAAGGAGAATTTTCCTTACGGTATACATTCATCTTCCTTGTTTATATCCAATGCATAAGTAATGTATTTGTTTGGACTATCAATATATAATAAATTCTGATTCTCAAACCCTTGAAACTGCAAAAACTGTGGTTGACACTAGCATTTGCTATCCAACTGGGTTTGATCTCAACCTCTGCAACCACGCTAGAATCAAGGTACCTATGCGATAATTGGTGTTTCTCTCAAGAGTTTTTGATATCAGGCTATAAAAGAATCAGTGGAATGTAAATTGTTTGTTTTTTTAGGGGACAAGCAAACCAGCTCAGTACTATGTCCTTTACCATAAGAACAATTTCTCTACTGATGCCTTGCATATGCTCACCAACTGCATGTGCTACAAGTAAACTTTGTTCTCCATTCACTAATAGTTCTTGTGTTTAATACAATTGTATACCAATATGTTCTTGTGTTATTACAGTTGAATTTTAGGATGTCTCAGTCGGAGCATTGGAGGCTATGAAGGCACATCGTCAATGAAGTCATTGATCGGGAGAATTTTCATTATGGTATACAGGATTAGATGATGACAGTTATGATGTGTATATTTAGTTACATTGTAATCAGGATGAACAGTCTTTGTTGTGTAATTAGTATACTTGATAACCACGATTAACATTGTCGAAGTGTAGCAACAACACTTCCCCTCGTAATACTAAAGTGTAGCCCGCGGAAGTTCTTGTTTCGGTTGGAGCATGCAGAGATCAGGATCAAGATGATGACACCAGAGATTTGCGTGGTTCAGGCCGCCTGAGCGTAATACCCTACTCCACGGGGTGTGTGTTGTTGTATTGAGAATCCTAGGAAGCATGGTCTATGGCCCAGCCTGGAGTGTCCTGTATCATGCGGCTAAGTCCTTTTATAGTCCATAGACTAATCGTTATATCATTTGTCTCGCCCGACATGTGGCCCTGGCGTATTTAATAGCCTAATACATTGTCTATGAGTATTAAGCATGGTTAATGGTGTGATAACATGCCTTAATGGCTGCGTTACCTCTATTAATAGTGCTCTATTCGTGTGTCATTAATACAACATTAACGACACGTAATCAGGTCTTCTAACTGCCACTTTAACTGTCCCTTGAATGTCCGTGCTGAAGGATATCCTTCAATGTATTCGTGGGTGATGAAGGTCCGGAGGCTCCACATGTGGCAGCTTTGGAGCTTCCCCTTGCGGGGAGGTATCTCCGGAACCACTATACACATGTCGACGCTGAAGCTTCCCTCTGCTAGGGATTGGGTCTGGGGTCGTTCTACACGTGTAGATCGCGGAGCTTCCCTTTGTTGGGAGTTCAGCTCCGGATTTACATTACACGTGTCAATCACCAGAGCTACCCATATGAGGGATGCGGGTCCAGTGTAATATGACATGTCGGGCTGAAGGAAACCTTCAACTTTGACAGGTAGAACTCTCTCGCACTTCTTGCGGTACCGTGGGGTACCTGGTACGCAGGGTACCGATAGTGGCCCTCGGGCCCACCTCTAGAAGAAACCCTTTGGGTTAAGTTATTTTACCAGAGGTGGGGCAATCCTTGATTCCCGCGCTTCAACTTCAAAAGTCTTCTGATGTGCCATCGTGGCGATGGTCCAGGATGAAACCATCGCCGCGTGGCTCGTTATGAATGCAGCAGATGATATCTTTGAGTGAGGATCTCACACAATTGATGGTCGCCAGTTCCCAATACAAAAACCGTATCGGTTCCGAGCACCTTGTTAGGGTGTCGCCTTTGGGTTTCCTGCGTCCCATCATGACAATGGTTCACCTGGGGTAATAACCTCGATATCTTCATCGGGTTGGCCCCGGGCCCATTCGTCATGGAAGGGGTAAATTTTTGAAATGTGACCCTGCTCTCGTTGCGGTTTTCATCCAAGCGTTGCGGAGGCTTACTTAAGAAGGAAAGTATGCACGGTTTGAGGACTCTTTACGCTTTTGATCAAACTCGCTCTTAGAGCCTACCAAACTCCGCCTAGATTTCATTTCCTTTGCTCCACTTTGCCGCGATGGAGTTGGGTCTTCCCAAGAGCCGTCTTAAGAGCAAGGACGATCTCATGAAGGTCCGGACCTATATGGGGTGGTCCAGTGACTCCTTCAGTCACCTGATCCGCGACAGCAAGCTCCCGTTCAAGAAGGAGCGTAATGGCGACATGGTGTACTTCTATGCGTATGCCATGGTGGGATTGATCCCACCTTTTTCAACTTTTCTTTTAATGCTGCTGGACTTTTACGGTCTCTAGCTGTATCATCTTGGCTCTCATTCTCTTCTGCTAGTGGCGACCTTCCTCCACTTCTGCGAGATGTGGGTTGGTGTTCCCCCCTGCATTGAGCTGTTTCGTACCTTCTTCACAGTCCACACCACCGGCAAGGGCACGGAGCTTCTTGGCTTCTACTATTTCGTGAAGCGCAAGAACTGCCCCTTCAAGTATTTGTCATTCCCTTCCGGCAAATGGGATGACTAGAAGAAGGTCTGGGTCATCATTGAAGTGGAGGAGCACGAGAGGTTGGAGCTGCCCCAAGGACTCCCCAACGTTGATACCGACTCTTGGAGTGTAGTTCCGGAGCTATCAGATGACTTTAACCCCGTCCTGACCAGGATCCGAGAATGCGTGGAGAGTAGAGTGGCCCCTCAGATTGTCTTCTGCAATTTCTTGGTCAGATGATGGGCTCCGTTGAGGAAGAGGGAGAAGCTCGCCCAGGCTCTCAACAGCGTGATGGATGACGACCAGATTGAAACCAGTCTGAAATCCAATTTGGATGACGAAGCTCTGAAGCTTCATCTCAAGAAATTTCAGCATGGGATAAACGTCGAATGTGATGACTTGGTTCCGTCGGTTGCTTTCCTTCCTCTGAACATGGAGCCAATGTTCAGCAGAGAGCTCTGGAGGAAGATGTCGGCGCTTGATGACCTTGGTGAGGTGGAGAGGTGTCCGACCTCCAGGGTGGTTATCCCCGAAGCTTCCGAAGGAGGGCCTGCCTCCGCCCCAGGCCAGAGGGTTGAAGACATCGGCAAGGGCAAGGGCAAAGAGCCAGCCGAACCCTCCAGCCGGAAGAGGAAGCTGAAGCATGCTGATGGGAGGTCCGTTAGGGCTGCTCCCTCTACAACAACTCCTTCTCCCCCGCGGAGAAGGTCTTCTGTGACTATACCTTCTCCGGCGCAGCTGTCTTCGAGAGGTGCTAGCTCCGGGCAGTCAACACCGGCTTCAGTACCGGTTAAGAGCTCCAGGCCTGGGAGTTCTTTCCGACCAAGAGAAGCTCCGGCCGAGAAGACTCTGACTGCTGCAAGTGGTCCCCAGCTGAGGTCCGAAGTCATTGTCTCACCAGACATGGTGGGCTCTGGCTCCGGGCCTCAGAAGAAGAGGTTCTGAGGCGACTGGGGTGGTAGGATCCCTAGGTAAGCATCGTGTACTCGCCTTCAAATGTTGATCTTGTTTTTGTTGTGTCTTTAACCTTCTCATCTCTTTATTTCCAGGGTGTCGAAAAAGGGTCAGGGACTTCGGCTGTTGTTGCAGCGACTGTGGTTGCGCATGCTGAAGCTCCATCTTCGACCACCGAGCCTCCTCCTCTAGTGGTGGCAGAGCTCACGGCAGCTTCGGCGCCAGCTGTCGTGGAGTTGGATTTGGAGTCCTCGCCAGAAGCTCCCGTGGTAGCGCCGGACCACGGGGGAGAAGTTTAAGATGTACCTCTGGCAATGGTGTCGGAGGCTGATGCTCCAGTACCGGAGCCAGAGATGTCAGAGGCTCCAACCTTTGAACCGGAAGTTATCGAAACCCTGGCCTCTGAGCCAGAGGCAATTGAAGCCCCGACCACTGAGCCGGAGATGGCTAAAGCTCCGTCCCTTGGGCCAGAAGTTGTTGAAGGTCCGGTGGCTAAGCCTGAAATGCTTGAAGCTCCGGTCACTGAACTGGAAGTGACTGACACGTCGGCATCTGAGCCAGCAGTGGTAGAGGCCCCGGATGAAGCCCCAGCCACTGCTCCGGAGATAGCTACCCCGGAGGTGTCTAGACCAGAGTCGGAGCAGCCTAAAGAGATGGTGACAAGTCCACCGCCCTCGGAGCCGATAATTGAAGACCCGGAAGCAGCGCCTTCGACTTCCGATCCGGAGGTGGGAGTTCTCCCAGTGGGTTCTTCCTCTATTGCTGCTGAAGGGCTTTCAGAAAGTGGCCCTAGTGCTGCAGGAGCTCAGGGGACCACTCTTGTAGAGTGGGACCCAATTTTTGTGATAGAGAATCCTCTGGAGCCAGCACAGTTGGTCCCAACAGGTCCGGAGCCTATCCCTCTTGCGTTGTCCTTAGACAACGCCTGCTCAAGCCTCCAACAAGTCCAGCTTGCTTTCGATCATGACAGTAAAGTCCTGGAGGAGGAGCGCAACACCTTGAGGCGTTGGCGCAACAGACTCCACTTCGAGACCAGGCTTGCACAGACAAGGTTTGCTGATCAGAAGGAGTGGATCAAGAGAGAAAAGGCCCGGTTGTAATACTGGGACAAGCTGCTAGAAGAGAAAGAGGCTGCCATCAGGGCGCTCGATGCTAACTCTAGGGAGATCCTTGAACAAGCCAAGGAGAGGCGTTATGCTACTGATGAGTGTCACGAAAACCTCAATGAATTGAATGAGGTCCTCCTAAAGCGTCGAGTGGACCTTGATGCGAGGGAAGAGAAGCTCCTAGAGCAGTAGAAGGATATTGTGAAGAGGGAGTCGGAGGTCACCCAAAAATTATTCTGGGTGAACAGAATTTGGCAGATCACAGCAAAAAGCTGGATCTATGGAGTAAAGAAGAGAAGGAGAAGTACTGGAAACTGGGGTAGGAGCTCTCGAAAGGAGAAGTACTGGAAACCAGGGAAGGGAAATTGAGAGGCAGGGAAAAAGACTTGGTGAAAAGGCGGAACCGCATCCACCTCCGGGAGACAGAGCTGACCGATCGTGAAAAGCATGTTGCTGAGAATATACAGCAGCATGCCAAATTGGTCGAGCGCCTCGCTCGGGAGGGTTCAGAGCTTGCGGTCGCTTAGAAGTTACTGGAGGAGCTGCGGATCTTGAAAGAGACTGAGTCCCTCCAAGTATGGGACTTCTTGGGACGAGCCAACGATGCAATGACACCAATAGGATTTAGTCCTGTACATCCGAACAATCCGGATCTAGACTTGGACCGAGCACTGGTAGCCCTCAATGCTACTTGCGGCAAACTCGATGCGATGGGTGACGCCATTGCGGACCAGCTAGAGACAGAGGGGAAATCTCTGGCTACAAACGTCGCAGAGTATGTGCTGACATGTTATGTGAGCCGAGATCCCCAATTCTCTTTGAACCCGATGCTCCAAGGTCTGGTTGCTGAAGAGTAGGAGGCCGCCAGAGCATCGTCCAAGGAGTTGTCAAAGAAGTTGCCTCATTCTTCCGCAGGACTTAGATCCTCCAGTAGCTAGGAGTTTTTCATTTTGTCTTCTGTTGTAATCCAAAATTTGTAATCCAGTGCTTCGATTTAATGAAGTCCACTTTGCCATGAACTTCATTTATTGTTGTTTTGTCTTCAATATAATGTGCTCTGTCTTGTTGGCCCCCTGGTATATGTGCACAATTGAGGTGTGTACATGTACCAATGGATTTGACAGTATATTGATAACTTGAATGCTTCGCACTTGCATATTTCAGGTTTGAAGTCTTTATTTCCGACACTTCGACAGCAGGCCCTCTGGGATTGGCAGAGCTTGTTAGCTCCTACGATACCTACCATCAACATATAACACATCGATGTGGGCCTCCTTGGAGGATGTCGGAGCTTAGTAGCTCCGGCGTCGTCCACCATCGCTATGAATTTCTGTTTTTCCTGCACACTAAATACAAGAAAAGAGTAAAATTCATCCTCTTGTCTATAAATCTTTTGTGACTTATAATTCTCTTTTAAGTTTTGAATCCGAAGAAACTCGTTATGGTAACAAGCATATTGATATCATCTTTCTGGACCCATATGCTTTTTTAGTACTCTTCCTACTGGGGCCTGTCGGGGTGTAGGTAGAGTGGCGTACTTAGGGTGCAGCACAAGGCTAAGTCAATTGCACACTCCTGACCTATGTTGGATTGGCGTTCAGGCAAGTAGACTATACAACATGTTAAGATCCAAAGAGATCAACAATATAACTTGTAACACATATGAATAACTTGGAGAAAAACTAAAAAATAATTGCACAACTTCATTATAGACAAGAAGGTTAAAAACAATAATTTTATAGATCAAGCCTTGTACAAATATAAATGCACGTGGAGTCTGTTTTCACTCATCAATGTCTTTCATTATAGGTCTGGATTACAGGGGAGACAAGGACACACTTAGGATGTGGGACCAAGCTAAGTGCGCTATACATCTTGTACTAACCCAGGGTAGGTAGTTACACTTTTAGTGCAGTGACTGTATGAAGTGTACTTGAACTTCCCGGACCCTCCCGAAAGGGTCCAGATGTTCTCCCGGAGGACCTACCCATATATGTTTAGCGACTCTATAACATACATCGTGTGTAATTACAGACTCACCTCCGTGATTCTAAGCATAAAGCTTACAAAGGTGCTCGATGTTCCAAGGATTAGGAAGCGGAGTCCCATCCTTAGTTGCCAAGTAAAGACATCCGGGACGGGATAGTTTGATCACTCAGAAGGGACCTTCCCTTCTGTGGGAGAGTTTATTCATTCCTTCACGAGTTAGTATCTTCCGAAGCACCAGATCGCCTTCCTCGATTTGTTGGTTGCGCACATGCCTTTGATGATAGCGCTGGAGCGTTTAGCGATAACGTGCATTCTGAACAGCTGCTTGGCACCTTCCCTCGTTGACGAGGTCAAGGTATTCATGCCGGAGCTGGTCCTGCGTGGCTTCGTCGAAGGTCCAGACCCGAAGGGACCCCACAGTGATCTCTAGAGGAAGAACTGCTTCAGCTCCGCACACCAGGAAGAAAGGAGTCTCCCAAGTTGACCGGTTTGGAGTTGTCCTGTTCGCCCACCATGTGGACGGAAGCTCTTCAATCCAATTGGCTCCATGCTTTTTCAGGCGCTCGTACGTGCGCGTCTTGAGTCCTTTTAATATTTCTGCATTTGCTCTCTTGGTTTAGCCATTGCTTGCTGGGTGAGCTACTGAGGCGTAACTGAGTTGAATGCCGAGGTCTTCGCAATATTCTTAGAATGCAGCACTTGTTAATTGGGTTCCGTTGTCAGTTATAACTTTGTTTGGAACTCCAAATCTTTCATATAATGGACTTTAAGAACTTGATTGTTGATTGCTTGTTGAATGTCACAACTGGAGTTGCTTCCAGCCACTTCGTGAACTTGTCAATGGCGACATACAATAACCTGTAACCTCCGACAGCTTTTGGGAATGGTCCCAAGATGTCCATGCCCCACACAGCGAATGGCCATGTAGGAGGTATCATTTGTAGTGATTGAGCCGGTATGTGAATCTGTTTTGCGTGGAACTAGCACGCTTCACATTTTTTCACTAGCTCAACCGCATCCTGGAGTGCTGTAGGCCAGTAAAAGCCATGCCAGAAGGCTTTACCAACCAACGTGCGGGAGGAAGCATGATTCCCACACTTTCCTCCATAGATTTTCGCAACGAGCTCATGACCTTCTTCCCTTGCAATGCAGCGCATTAGGATGCCATTGGCATCGGGCCGATAGAGATCCCCTTCTACCAACGTGTATCTTTTAGCCAATCTGACAATCTGGTCAGTGGATACACCGTCTTCATGAAGGATATTGTCTTTCAAGTAGCTCCGAATCCCCGAGATCCATGCATCGGAGCTAACTTGAGCTTCTGAGTCTTGTGTGCTAGGTTGCTCGGAGCTTCCGACCGCACCTACGACCCTTGGTGGACGCCATGGTAACAGAGCCACTAGGATTGCCAGCTTCGAGGTGCTAGTCTCGCCCCCTTCACTTAGTTCGGCAGGTTGAGCCGTTGGTCTTGACAACCTCTGAACAAAGATTCTGTCAGGAGCCGGAGCTCCAATTGAGGCTTTCGTTGAGAGTTTGTCAGCTTCAGCGTTATGAAGACACTGAATATGGTGGAGATCCAGGACTTTGAAGTCCTTCTGGAGCTTCTGTACTTCAAGGAGATAAGCAGCTAGTTGAGGATTGTTACAAGAGCATTCACCTTTGACTTGTTTGATGATAAGTTGTGAATCACCCTTCACCAACAGCTATTTAATCCCATAAGAAAGTGCCTCCTTGAGTCTGTAGATGAGAGCTTCATACTCTACCATTTTGTTGGTCGCCTGGAAATCAAGGTGAACAATGTACTTGACCTTCTCCCCAGTCGAAGCCAGGAGAAGGATTCCAGCTCTAGCCCCTTGCTTATGCACGAAGCCGTCGAAGTAGAGAGTCCAGTGAGGTTTGGTGAATACTAGAACCTTGGGTTCTGGTTTCTGCTCACTGGGGCCCCTAGGATTTGATGGAGAGGGAGTCCATTCCGCCACGAAGTAAGCCAAAGCTTGACTTTTGATTGCTTGTCGTGACACGAATTCGAGATCAAACTTGGCCAATTCCGCTGCCCACTTTGCAATGTTCCCAGTAGAGTTAGGATTATGCAAAATAGAACACAGTGAAAAAGAAGTTACCACTGATATTTTATGAGCTTGGAAGAGTGGTGAAGTTTCCTTGAGGCGATAAGAACTGCATAAAGCAGCTTATGCACCTCAATGTATCTTGTCTTGGCATCATGGAGTACTTTGCTGATGAAGTACAATGGGCGTTGGACGGTCCGGACCCTCTCGGAGGGACCCGAAGCTTCTTCTCCATCGACCCGGACCCTATCGGAGGGGTCCAAATCATCTTGGTCGGCTAGGTGAAACCCTTTGGTTGAGTGAGGTTGATCTCCTAGCATTTCGCCTTGAGGTTCTGTGTCTAGGGGCTGGGATCCAGACATGCCTTCAGGTAACTCCGGACCCTCCCGGAGGGGTCCGGGCTCCTGGTTTGGACATGGCTCTGGTATTTCCGTGACCAGGACCATACTAACAACTTCTGTGGTTGCCGAAATATAAAGCAGTAAAGGCTCACCACGATTTAGAGCTACCAAGATTGATAGTGTGGTGAGGAGTTGTTTCAGCTCTTGAAATGCCTTTTCTACTTCTTCAGACCAATAAAATTGTCTGGACTTCCTCAAGAGTTTGAAGAAGGGTAGTGCCCGCTCTGCTTGTCTTGAGATGAACCAGCTAAGCGCAGCTAGACATCCAGTTAACTTCTGGACATTCTTGATGTGGGCTGGTGGCCGCATATCTTCTATAGCCTTGATCTTCACAGGATTTGCTTCAATTCCTCGGTAAGTCGCCAAGAAACTTAGAAGCTTCCCGGACCTAACCTCGAAGACACATTTGTTCGGTTTCAGCTTGGTGCGCGTGGTGCGCAGCTTGTCGAAGACAGCTTGTAAATTGTCAAGGAGTGAATCCTTGTTCTTGATCTTCACGACGATGTCATCAATGTACACCTCCACTAGGTCTCTAATTAACTCTCCAAATGTTTTTATACATAGCTCGCACAAATGTTGAAGAGGTGTTTTGAGACCAAAGGGCATGGCAGTGTAACAGTACAATCCATCTATTGTTATGAAGGCAGTATGCTCTTCATCTTTCTTAGACATTTAGATTTGATGATATCCAGAATATGCATCTAAGAAACACAATAGCTCACACCAAGAGGTGGAGTCCACTATCTGATCTATTATAGGTAGTGGAAATGGATCCTTTGGACATGCCTTATTTAAGGCGGTGTAGTCGATACACATCCGAAGTTTCATGCCAGCCTTGGGCACCACAACTGGGTTTCCAGCCATTTTGGGTGGAACACCTCCCAAATAAAACCAGCTTCAAGCAACTTCTTGATCTCCTTTCGGATGAAGTTTTGCCGCTCAATTGATTGCTTTCGGGGCTTCTGGTGTACAGGTCGTGCGTCGGGATAAATCTTCAGGTTGTGCTCAATCACCTCCCTAGGGATCCCAGGCATTTGCGACGGTTGCTAAGCAAACACGTCGACATTAGCATGGAGGAAAGTGATGAGCGCGAGTTCCTATTTGTTGTTCAAACCTCCCGATATACGGGTAGTCTGAGCAACATTGGAACCAATTTGGACGACTTTGACGGGAACATCGGTGTCGCCACTTGGTTGCACATGAGGTGCGGAGGTAGAGCCTTTATGAGGAATGTTAAGAGGGTTCGTAGCTGGCTCCTTACCGGATGCTTCCTCCTACGCTGTAGTAAGCGCATAGAGTTCTTCTAAAGCAGTGACTCCTGCAGTGTGATCTCCGCGGATGCAGAGAACGCCTATAGGTGTTGGCATATTCAACACTAAGTCACCATAATGGGCGGCTACCATGCACTTGTACAAGGCTGGCCTGCCAAAAATGGCATTGAATGGCAGACTAGTCTGCGCAACGTCGAAGACTAACTTCTCGGTTCTGTTGTTCTCCCGAGTCCCGAAGTTCACTCGAAGTATGATGGAGTCGAGAGGAGTAATGGTCCCCGGACCTACCCCAGAGAAAGGTCGAGATGGGCGAAGGTCTGAAGGCCGGAGATGGAGCTTAACGAAGGCTTTGAAGCTTATGAGGTTTAGCCCTGAACCTTCGTTCACCATTACATGGTGGAGTTGAATATTGTTAATGGTGGGTGACACCATCAATGGAAGTTGTCCAGCTCCGATCATGTTGCGAGGGCAGTCCGAAGCATCAAAAATGATGGGAGTGTCCATCCACTTCCGATGAGGCTCCACCATAGCAATGGGAGCTGCCACGACCATGTCTCGCCGCATTGTCTTGAGGATGTGGCGAGAGGTGATGTCCCAAGAACCACCGTAATTGGTGTTCAGGATCTTCTGATGCTCGTTGTCAGAGACGTCGGAGTCGTCGTCGACGGTGTTGTAGACAGCTTTCGGGATCTTCTTGGGATCCTGGAAACCTAGCTCCTCCTCAGCCGGAGCATCGTCGACTTTTTGTTTTCCTTCCCTCTGACGGAAGGGAGCTTCTTCCTGACGCTTGTTATAGCACTCGGCAAGGTTCTAGACCTCCCAGCATCCTTCCAGACTATGTCAGTCCGTCTTGTGGATCGAACACCACACTTTAGAGCTGCCACCATCTTCTGACGATGGTCGAGGTCGTTTCTTGGGGCGTGGCCCCGGGCCACCCGGAGCTACAGCAGCCGCAGCGGCAGGTGCGCTGGCCGACGAGTTCTTCTTGCTGTTGGGCTTATTTTTCTTTTTGTCACCTCAGGATGTAGTGGCTTCAGTTTTGGAGGATCTCTTGTTGGCCTCCGGAGCTGGCTTAGAATGCATTTCACGTTCCTCCGCAGCTTTGGCACATTTGTCTGCCAAGCTAAAGAGTTATGTGACAATGGTGACTTCTTTGGTCGCCAGTTTCTCCAGCATCTTCTTATCTCGAGCACCCTGTCTGAATGCAACAATAACAGAAGAGCTCGAGATTGAAGGGATAGTATTCCGTACCTGAGAAAATCGTTGGATGAAGGATCGCAGCGATTCCCCCGTTGTTTCCTTTACATCAAACAGATGCAGTTCAGTACCAGGCCGCGTGTAAGAACTCCCGAAGTTGGCAGTGAATTGTTGGCATAGCTCCGCCCAACTATTAATGGAGTCGGGTGGAAGACTCATGAACCAGGACCTTGCAGTCCCCGTTAGAGCCACTGGGAAGTAGTTGGCCATCACGGCCTCATCGCCTCCAGCTGCCAGTATAGTAGTGGAGTAGATTTGAAGGAACTCGGTGGGGTTGACAGTCCCGTCGAATTTTTTAGGCAAGTGAGGTCGGAACTTATGTGGCCATTTGACCATGCGTAAATGCATGGCCAGGGCAGAACAGCCTCCTCCTACTCCCTGAGGAGCAGGGTTGTCCCGAGTCTCTCACCTTTTGCGAGCACGCTCGATATGGACGTGGTCGTCGTGCTGCCGGTAATGGCGATCAAGTTCCGATCGCAGGTCGTGAGTCAGAATCCTAGTGATGGTGTGGGTGCGTCATGCCCCAGGAGGCAATGAAGTCACCTGCTGAGATGCAGCACGTCCCCTATGCTGCGAGACTTGTGGACCAAGTCGGCCTGACAAGGTCTGTTGTTGTGATGGTGCTCGCCCCAAGGGGGGATGACCTTGATTGATGATGCCAGCGGCTGCGGCTGCAACCAAATGGTCAACATCAGCTCTCCACTGTACCATAGCACCCTAGGGTGCCCCTGGAGGCTGTGGGTGTTGTAGGAGAGCTCGCGCGGCAATGAGTGTGTGCTCTGGGTTGTTGTTTGTTAATGTAGGCCTAGAGGGGGGGTGAATAGGCCTTCTTGAATTTTTCTCGGTTCCTGTAACACTCAACAACACAGTCAATACCAGAGATATCGGACTAGTCCGGTAAAGTGCGGACTAGTCCGGTTTTCACGGGCTAAGTTGATCAAGTTCAGTCAATTTGGTTGATTCGTTAATGTAGGCAGCGGTAATATAGACTTAAATGACAGTTTAATAGTTGTATGTCAACTTCTATAACAATTAAGGCTCTTGTTTAACAAATTAACTCAAATTGAACAAAATGAATCAAACTCTAGATTAAGTTGATCAATTAAGATGAAGAACACAAAAGGACAAGACACAAGATTTACCCCGTGGTTCAGCTACCATGA
The DNA here is from genome assembly GCA_036927565.1 of Tuctoria greenei. Classification (NCBI taxonomy): domain Eukaryota; kingdom Viridiplantae; phylum Streptophyta; class Magnoliopsida; order Poales; family Poaceae; genus Tuctoria; species Tuctoria greenei. The sequence continues at coordinate 222,926,289 of JAYESD010000002.1, read as the reverse complement.
AGGCAACCTACATCCACGTTGAGGAGCCCACAAAAGGACCGGGTCTTCTCCAACCCTTCCCTCGTCGGATCGCCACGAAGGCCAATCCTCTTCCACTAATCACAAAGGGGTAAATAACCAAGTTGAAGGGGCGTTCTCACACGTTGAGAGCTCCCTTGATTACAACTTACAAAGCCACCAATAACACACTCGAAAATTACAAATTGAAACGCAAGAGTGTGTTAGAGAATCAAACAAAGAGCTCAATGATGTGTGCCAAGTGTCTCTACAATGATCTAGAAGTGATCTTCAATAGATTGATCGATTTTGGACTTAATTTCGTGGAGAGAGGTGGTTTTTGAGTCTCTTGGGAGGTGTGACGGCGCTAGGGTTCGAGAGATTGTGAAAGTGGGCCGTGCACCTCTATTTATATGGGGTTTCTAAAAGTGACCGTTAGGGTTTAGAAAGATCGGACTAGTCCGTGGTGGTCGCCGGACTAGTCTGGTGTGCCGTGTGTAGCAAACCCTAAGTGTCCATGAATATCGGACTAGTCCGTTTGAAAACGGACTTGTCCGATTTCGCTACTGGAAATCTTCGGACTAGTCCGATTGCCATCGGACTTGTCCGGACACATGAAACCCTAAGTGTTTAGAATGACAAGTCCGCACTTGGAGGACTTGTCCGATTTAGATCAGTGTGTATATCGGACTAGTCTGTGTAGACACCGGACTTGTCCGAAGTGGATCCGAATGAATATCGGACTAGTCCGGATTACAACGGACTTGTCCGATTTTGTGTGACTTGTGCATTGTGTTGAGGACTAGTCCGCATTGGGGAGGACTAGTCCGAAGTGAATCAGAAAGATATCGGACTAGTCCGGTGGGGACCGGACTTGTCCGATCTAGTGCAGAATGTGATATCGGACTAGTCCGGCTATTTTCGGACTAGTCCGGTCCTGTATAACTTTGTGCATTGTGTGTGTGTGCTTGAAAGTGATTGAGCTCTTGGATGTGTTTCCTTAACACACTCCATACATAATAAACTACTATTTTCTTCTTCTTGAGCTCACGTTTACCTTGCTTCTCATTTCCCTTCTTTTTGGCATTTTGCTCATTTTTCATCATTTGTCTGCATTCATCTCAACAAAAGAATTAGGATCCCAATTGCTTGTCATAAATCATCCAAAACCCACAAGGGAGTCCTAGATGCACTTTCAATCTCCCCCTTTTTGGTGATTGATGACAACCATTTGAGATTTCACAAAATAAGGCAAAAAATTGAGATTTTCATAAAGTATGCACATATGACTCAAAAATACATCAAGCAACAAGAGAATTATTCATATGTGCATTCTTTATGGTGGGATGCATACTAAGTGCATGAATACATTGAGAATGACAGAATTTACATTAATCAACCGATACAAAGTGCATATGACATTCCAGGAGCAAAAATGCAGTTTTCATCACATACTCGCAAATAAATTGAGCAATTCATCACAGGACTAAACTTAATAGGAAAACAGAGTTAAACTATTACAATCACAAATAAGAGATAAAGAGAACTCTCTCCTCGCACCCTACCACAGCTAAAGCTAAGGCTCCCCCTCAATCTCTCCCCCTTTGGCATCAAGACACCAAAAAGAAGGATAGGAGGGTCCTAGGGTCTTCACTCTTCACTGTCGGTCCTCTCGTCATCGTCTTCATCTTCTTCGCTTTTCGCTTGACGAGGAGGAGAGGGAGGATGAGGAGCAGAGCTGCTCGAGCCCCCAATGCCAAAGTAGGCAAGCTCGGAGGGGTTCAGAGGCCCGAGCTCGGTGATGTCAAGATCAGAATCTTCAGAAATTACTGGAGATCCAATGGGGTTGATCTCCAGCTTTTCGCTCAGTTGCTTCACGTTGGCTTTGATGTATCTCATATCCTCCTTCCTCTTCTGATTGAGTTTATGAAGCTTTACTTCAGTCTTCTTGCAGGAGGAGAATATGGCGGTCAGGTACTTGAGGATCCCACTAGCTGATCCTCTCTGAGGGACTTCCCTGGAGGTAGGGACAGCCCTGGCAGCATCTCCTTCTCTTGTCGGTGCCTCAGGACTTAAGGCCGGCGAGGGAGCAGCCTGGACACTCATAGGCTGAGGCTTCTGAGGCCTCAGAGGAGTGTGCTCCACATCCTTCACGAACTCAATACCTGTGACTTTCCCAATCATAAACATCAGGTAGGGAGCATAGCCACAGGACCTATTGGGAGTGCTTGAGATGTTGACCATGTCATTCCATATGTAATTTGCAACATCAAACTGCCTCTTCTTGCTTATGACCCTCATTAGAGTCCGGAGGTAGCCTTGTACACTCCCTGCATCCCCATCCTTGGGGGCAATGGTCTTCCGAAGAACTCTGTTCAGGACCACAAAGAAGGGCTTCATGTTCTTTGTGGAGGGAGGAACATACTTAGAGTTTGGCTCATACATGAACTTCATTCCGTCCCTCTCAATGACCCCTATGTTGTGGATGATCAGCCTGTCATTGTCAGAGGTGTCCAGATGAAGCAGATTATTGAAGTCCTCTTGAGTGATACTATACTTGGATCCGTGGGTCATCCAAGTCACACTCTCTTCATCTTCACTCGAGAAGTGGCACGTTGCATAGAACTGTGCAATCACCTCATCATTCCAGTTATGCCTGAAGGCAAAGAGATCCTTCAGGCCATGCCTCTCAGCTGCTGCAATAACTTCATCAAAAGATGAGCACTTCTTCTTCTCTAGGTAGGCCCAGTCAATCCACTGACTGCGCACCACCGGAGTCTTCATTGGCAGGTAAACCAGCTTGTAGAAATCTGCATGGAAGTTTGTCCAAAACCTTCCATCAGCTGCCTGCTTTGGCCTTGCATAGCAATCAATGCTTCTGAGCTTTACTGCCACATTGCTGCCTTTCCCATTGAATTTCTCTTCATTGGGGTCCCGGACCCCTTCCCTGGGAGCATGGAGCTTCAAGGGCCCAACTGGCCCCATTGCTACTCCCTTGCCCTTTCCTTTTGCTTGACGAAGGCCGCTTGTGGACGGAGCAGCCTTCGAGGCGGCCTTCTTGACACAAACCTTCCTCCGAACTTGGGGAGGGGAAGTTGCAGGCTCGGAAGGTCTTTCTTGGCGTTTCTTGCCAAGTCCCGCCGAGGAGCGAGGTGCCACCTCGTGGTCCAACTCGGCCTCAAAGTCGGAGATCTCGTTGTCGGAGCTCGACATGATCTGAGAATGATTGAGCAAGAATAATGACAAGTTATACAAGGCACTGGTCAGGCAAGATAGCAATGGATGGTATTAAGGAATTAAGGAGTTAGGTTTCAGGTTCAGAAACATCGGACTTGTCCGGTGCTCAGGCACGGACTAGTCCGAGGTACCGGACTTGTCCGTGTATGGACCGGACTAGTCCGGTGCTCATCCCTCAAAAACCTAACAGATTGGTCAAGGGATGATTCCTAATGCAAATCTAGTCTAGCATACACGTAGTACATCAAATAAGCATGTATCTAGTGAAGGATGCTAGGCTATACGATCAACAATGGAGAAAAACAAGATTTCTTGGGTTTTGAAGAAATTTACCGAAGAAATCGATGGAGGCTCGAAGTGTTGGGGGTTGGTGGTCGGACTAGTCCGATAGCTTCAATCCCCAAGAGGTCAAGCTCAATCTCCGCCCAAATGTGGACTTTTTCCACGGAGGGAGGAGAAAATCGCCTTGGGAGCTCGAGCGCAAGAGAGAGAAGGCGTGAGCAAAAGTGGGGATGAGGAGATTAGGGTTTGGTGGCGGCTAGGGTTATGGACACGAAAAATCAGACAAGTCCGGACATGACCGGACTAGTCCGAAGTCATCCAGAGACCTATATCGGACTAGTCCGTGGTATATCGGACTAGTCCGGCCTAACCGGCACTCTGCGGACTAGTCTGCATGGGCAGACTAGTCCGGGTAACCACGGACTAGTCCGTGGTCACCAGGAAAGAATTGCATAGCGCATTCATATATAGTTGAAGGTTCAATAATAGAGAATAGAGAGGCAAAACAAATCAAGTAATCTTGATGAATTTGACCAGTAAGCATACAACAATCATACAATGATCAAAATTCATCAAGATCTAATAATTGACATAGTTTTTCGAGAGAAAAATGGAGAGGGATGATTTTCACAATTCAATCAACATTTTGAAGCAATCATACAGGTATGCAACTTTTCAAGCCACACTCCGAGAATCAAGAATATTTAGCTCATTTCGGAGTTCGCAAAAACGCTTTTCATCAAGTGGCTTGGTGAATATGTCGGCCAATTGTTTTTGGGTGTTGACATGTGAGATGGTTATGTCTCCTTTCATGGAATGGTCTCTCAAGAAATGATGTCTTATGTCTATGTGTTTAGTCCTAGAGTGCTCAACTGGATTGTGGGCTATTCTAATGGCACTCTCATTATCACAAAGAAGAGGAATACGGTTCATATTGTAACCGTAATCCCTTAGAGTTTGTCGCATCCAAAGGAGTTGTGCACAACAACTCCCGGCTGCAACATACTCCGCTTCGGCTGTGGATAATGCAATGGAATTTTGTTTCTTAGATGACCAAGAAACTAAAGATCTTCCTAGGAATTGGCATGTGCCAGGGGTGCTTTTTCTATCAACTTTGCACCCGGCATAATCTGCATAGGAGTAACCAATGAGATTGAATTTGGAGCCTTTTGGGTACCAAAGACTAAGGTTGGGTGTATGAACTAAATATCTCAAGATTCTTTTTATGGCTGTCAAATGACATTCCTTGGGGTTGGCTTGAAATCTTGCACACAAACATACACTTAACATAATGTCTGGCCTAGATGCACATAAGTAGAGTAAAGATCCAATCATGGAGCGATATACCTTTTGGTCGACGCTTGGTCCATCTTCATTGAGATCCAAGTGGCCTTTCGTAGCCATGGGAGTCTTTATGGGCTTTGCCTTGTCCATGCCAAACTTCTTGAGTATGTCCTGCGTGTACTTGGTTTGGCTTATGAATGTTCCTTCCCTTTGTTGCCGCACTTGGAATCCCAAGAAGTACTTCAATTCTCCCATCATTGACATTTCAAACCTGTCTGTCATAATTCTACTAAATTCTTCACAGAAGGATTGGTTAGTTGACCCAAAAATTATATCATCAACATAGATTTGGCAAATAAAAAGATCATTATCTAGATTCTTAGTGAATAATGTATAATCTACTTTGCCAATTTGAAAACCATTATCAATTAAGAAATCTCTAAGACACTCATACCAAGCTCTAGGAGCTTGTTTGAGGCCATAGAGAGCCTTATGTAGTTTATATACGTGGTCGGGGAACTCTTCGTCTTCAAACCCGGGTGGTTGCTCCACGTACACCTCTTCCTTGATCGGTCCGTTGAGGAAGACACTTTTTACGTCCATTTGATACAGCTTGAAATCATGGTGAGTAGCATAAGCAAGTAATATTCTAATTGATTCAAGCCTAGCTACTGGCGCAAAAGTCTCATCGAAATCCAAACCTTCGACTTGTGAGTAACCTTTGGCCACAAGTCGTGCCTTGTTTCTTGTCACCACTCCGTGTTCATCTTGCTTGTTGCGGAAGACCCACTTGGTGCCCACTATATTTGCATTGGGTCTTGCCACAAGTTCCCAAACCTCGTTTCTCTTGAAGTTGTTCAACTCTTCTTGCATTGCCACCACCCAGTCTGGATCCTTCAATGCATCCTCAGTCATGCGTGGTTCCAAAAAGGAGACAAATGAGTAATGCTTACAAAAATTAGCTATACGAGATCTAGTGGTTACTCCCTTTTGGATGTCACCGATGATGTTGTCGATTGGGTGATCCCTTTGAATGCATTGGTGTACTCTTGGGTGTGGCACTTGGAGAGTTGTGTGTTGGTGATCATTTTCTTCTCCCCCTGAGTGGTTGCCCTCGTTGACTTGTTGATCATCTTCATATTCTTGTGATTGATCTTGTATAGAAGTTCCCCCTTGATTGTTGATCTCCTCTCGTGGTTCACTTTCCTCTTGTATTTGTGACGATGACTCTTGTGGTCTAACTTCGCCTACAGCCATTCTCTTCAACGCTTGATAAGGAGCTTCTTCTTTACCTAATTCACATTGATCAACTTGCTCCTTTTGGGAGCCATTAGTTTCATCGAACACTACGTCACGTGCCACTTCAACAAGTCCGGAGGCCTTGTTGAAAACACGATAGGCGTAAGTGTTCGAATCATAACCAAGCAAGAAACCTTCATCGGACTTCGAAGCGAACTTTGAAGTCTTGGGCTTCTTGTTCAAAATATAACATGGAGAACCGAAAACTCTAAAATATGAAATGTTTGGTTTGTTACCGGTGAGTAGCTCATAAGGAGTCTTCTTGAGTAGTCAATGAAGGTAGAGTCGATTTGCGGCGTGGCAAGCGGTGTTAATTGCTTCCGCCCAAAATCGATCCGAAATCTTTTATTCATCGAGCATTGTTCTTGCCATCTCTATGAGCGTTCGGTTCTTCCTTTCGGCAACTCCGTTTTGTTGTGGAGAGTATGGTGCTAAAAATTCGTGCTTGATTCCCTCCTCATCAAGGTACTCCTCCACTTGTATGTTCTTGAATTCCGTGCCGTTGTCGCTCCGAATACTCTTGATCGATAGTGAGAACTCATTTTGCGCTCTCTTGAAGAATTTCTTGAGTGTCCCTTGTGTTTCTGACTTGTCATGCAAAAAGAACACCCAAGTGAAGCGGGAAAAATCATCAATAATGACTAAACCGTATTTATTACCGCCGATGCTTATGTAAGCAATTGGGCCAAACAAGTCCATATGAATTAGTTCGAGCGGTCTTGTTGTAGTCATGATGTTCATTGTGGGATGATGTGCTCCAACTTGCTTCCCGGCTTGGCACGCGCTACAAGGTCTGTCTTTCTCAAAAACAACATCTTTCAAACCTCGGATGTGATCGCCCTTGAGGAGTTTTTGAAGATTCCTCATACCAACATGTGCTAGCCGTCTATGCCACAGCCAGCCCATGTTGGTTTTTGCAATCAAGCATGTGTCGAGTTCGGCTTTATCCTTGTTGAAGTCAACAAGGTAAAGCTTTCCCTTCAACATACCCTTGAATGCAACGGAACCATCACTCCTCCTTGAGACGGTCACACCCTCGTTAGTGAACAGGCAATTATAACCTTTGTCACATAATTGAGATATGGATAGCAGGTTATAATCTAAAGATTCAACATGTAAAACATGAGAAAGAGTGTGTTCAGAGGATATTGCTATTTTACCGGTACCGAGGACCCTTCCTTGACTATTATCTCCGAAGTAGATGCCTTCGTTTGGGTCCTCGTTTTCTTCATATTCCACGAACATCCTCCTTTCTCCGTTCATGTGGTTGGTGCATCCATGCCTTCGTTTGGGTCCTCGTTTTCTTCATATTCCATGAACATCCTCCTTTCTCTGTTCATGTGGTTGGTGCATCCACTGTCTAGCACCCATTTGGATCCACCGGACGAGTAGGCCTGCAGAAACAAATTATGTCTTGGTTTTAGGTACCCAAGCTTGCTTGGGTCCTTGGAGGTTAGTTACAATACATTTGGGCACCCACACATGGGGTTTTGTGTTCCCATGGCGTGGCCCAGCATAATAAGCATAAACTTTACCAAGATTGTTTCTCATTAATACATAAGAGGCATCAAAGGTTTTGAACAAAAGTTGTTGTTGTTTGTTGATCGGACTAGTCTGGGTGATCGGACTTGTCCGTATGACCCGACTTGTCTGGACCACAACCGGACTAATCTGGTGTTCATGAGAGTTCAGGTTTTTAACTTTCGAGTTACCAGATTGTGATGGTCCTCCCTTCACAAAGGTAATCTTTCCCTTGTTATTCTTATGACTTCCAGCATTTTGCTTTCCATCATAAGAGTAACCAATGCCATACTTGACATTTGGAGGTCTTTGGACCAAGTAAGCACTACGTGCATAGTTGATCCTCTCCTTGTCAAATATTCCACATTGGGTAGGATTTTTATCCTTTGTGGAGGTAGACTTTTCCTTCAAACTGGTGTTGATTTTACTACATTTGCACATATGAACAAGATTAGTTGAAGTGGGTTGAGAAGGTAGACTTGAAGAGGAGGAAGATTCACTTAGCTTGAGTGACTCAACTTGCACTTCAAGGATCTTGTTGACCTTGATTAGGTCATCAAGTTGATCCTTGATTGCAACGTTTGAGTTGGTTAACTCCAAGCAAGTTTTCTTGCTTGAAGCTAGCTCAAGCTCTAGTGAGCTGTTTTTCTCCTTTTCAAGAACTAGAAGATTGTCAAGTTTGACATACTTCTCCTTTTGGGAGATAATCATGTCCTATTGACGATCAATTAGCTGTTCCTTCTCAACAAGTTGGTCAAGTAAAAATTTCATTTTAGCAGCAGTTTTTCTGTCTAATCCCATTAACATATCTTCATCATCACTATCTAGTTCATCATTAGTTGAGTAGGAATGCATGGAAGGAGTTTTGATGTTTACCTTGCGTTTACCTTCCTTTGCCATGAGGCAAGTGCCATGTCCCTTCTTTGTACCGAGCGTGGGGAAGAGTGTGGGTTTCTTGGACGTGCTTTCAATGGCTATGCTAGCCATCTCTTCTTCATCGGATGATGAAGACTCATCGTTTGAGTCCCACTCCTTTCCAATGTGTTCTTGTTCAGCTTGTTTCTTCTTCTTGAAGAATTTCTTCGGTTGAGGCTTGACTTCTTTAGTCTTCTTCTTGTTGTCCTCATACGGGCAATCGACTATAAAGTGGTTATACTCACCACAGTTATAGCACGCCCGCCTCATCTTCGGCTTTGTCCTCTCTTTGTACCTGCCTTCACTTGATTTTGTTCCCTGTCTTTTCTTCAATATTCTTTTGAACTTTTTCATGAACAAAATCATATCCTCTTCATCCAGCTCACTGCTTTCATCATCGCTGTCCTCCTCAAGCTGTGCTTCTCTTGCTTCCTTGGATAGTGTCTTGAGTGTGGACTTTAAGGCAACTCCCTTCTTCATGGCCGATGTGAGGTCGGCTATTTTTTTGACGTGCTTGGCTTGTTTCTCCATTATTTCAAAGTTGATGATTTTGCCAAGCAGCTCATCTGGAGTCATCCTCTTGTACCCGGGACTCTCTCTGATCATAGAGCATAGTGTGACATTGCGAGGCATAAAGGCTCTAAGGATGAGCTTTACAACCTCGTGGTCATTCCACTTCTTGCTCCCATATGATCGAACCTTGTTTACAAGTGTCTTCAATCGGTTGTACATGTCCTGGGGAGACTCGTCTTCCTCAATTGCGAACCTTCCAAGTTCGCCTTCGATCATTTCAATTTTCGCCTCCCGCACATGCCGGTCACCTTCATGGGCTGTTTGTAGCCTGTCCCGTATTTCCTTGGCAATCTTCAGTCCGTCCACCTTTCTGAATTCATCTCGACTTAGAGAGGAGGTGATTACGGCTGCGGCTTGAGCGTTTCTATGGATGGCTTGCTCTTGACTTGGGGTGAGCTCTTCGTCATCATCTGGGATGTCTATTCCTGTGCACACAATATGCCATAAACTTGGGTTAAGGGAAATCAAGTGCATCTTCATATTTTGCCTCCACATGGAGTAATCACTCCCATCGAAGTGTGGGGCTTTTCCAAGAGGAATAGATAGATAATGGCTGTTATTTGAATTTAAACGATCATAGTTAAAAGGATATCGGGAGTAGTCGGTGTGACTACTCCCCTTCTTATTTTCTTCAACTTTGGCTTTCCCTTTGGAAAGTGCTTTCTTCCTGAGGAGTGCTTTCAGCTCCAGCGTCTTCTCGTCATCATCATCAAAGTCTTGAATTGCTTCGAGATACTTCTCCAGCTTTTGATTCTTGTCGTTGTTCACTTCTTCCTGGTTGTTGATTTTCTGAACTTCCTTCATGTCCAACATGATCTCTTCGAGTGGTTGCACTCTTTCTTGAAGAACCGACTCTGATACCAATTGAATGTAGGCCTAGAGGGGGGGTGAATAGGCCTTCTTGAATTTTTCTCGGTTCCTGTAACACTCAACAACACAGTCAATACCAGAGATATCGGACTAGTCCGGTAAAGTGCGGACTAGTCCGGTTTTCACGGGCTAAGTTGATCAAGTTCAGTCAATTTGGTTGATTCGTTAATGTAGGCAGCGGAAATATAGACTTAAATGACAGTTTAATAGTTGTATGTCAACTTCTATAACAATTAAGGCTCTTGTTTAACAAATTAACTCAAATTGAACAAAATGAATCAAACTCTAGATTAAGTTGATCAATTAAGATGAAGAACACAAAAGGACAAGACACAAGATTTATCCCGTGGTTCAGCTACCACGAAGGCAACCTACATCCACGTTGAGGAGCCCACAAAAGGACCGGGTCTTCTCCAACCCTTCCCTCGTCGGATCGCCACGAAGGCCAATCCTCTTCCACTAATCACAAAGGGTTAAATAACCAAGTTGAAGGGGCGTTCTCACATGTTGAGAGCTCCCTTGATTACAACTTACAAAGCCACCAATAACACACTCGAAAATTACAAATTGAAATGCAAGAGTATGTTAGAGAATCAAACCAAGAGCTCAATGATGTGTGCCAAGTGTCTCTCCAATGATCTAGAAGTGATCTTCAATAGATTGATCGATTTTGCACTTAATTTCGTGGAGAGAGGTGGTTTTTGAGTCTCTTGGGAGGTGTGACGGCGCTAGGGTTCGAGAGATTGTGAAAGTGGGCCGTGCAACTCTATTTATATGGGGTTTCTAAAAGTGACCGTTAGGGTTTAGAAAGATCGGACTAGTCCGTGGTGGTCGCCGGACTAGTCCGGTGTGCTGTGTGTAGCAAACCCTAAGTGTCCAGGAATATCGGACTAGTCTGTTTGAAAACAGACTTGTCCGATTTCGCTACTGGAAATCTTCGGACTAGTCCGATTGCCATCGGACTTGTCCGGACACATGAAACCCTAAGTGTTTAGAATGACAAGTCCGCACTTGGAGGACTTGTCCGATTTAGATCAGTGTGTATATCGGACTAGTCCGTGTAGACACCGGACTTGTCCGAAGTGGATCCGAATGAATATCGGACTAGTCCAGATTACAACGGACTTGTCCGATTTTGTGTGACTTGTGCATTGTGTTGAGGACTAGTCTGCATTGGGGAGGACTAGTCCGAAGTGAATCAGAAAGGTATCGGACTAGTCCAGTGTGGACTGGACTTGTCCGATCTAGTGCAGAATGTGATATCGGACTAGTCTGGCTATTTTCGGACTAGTCTGGTCCTGTATAACTTTGTGCATTGTGTGTGTGTGCTTGAAAGTGATTGAGCTCTTGGATGTGTTTCCTTAACACACTCCATACATAATAAACTACTATTTTCTTCTTCTTGAGCTCACATTTACTTTGCTTCTCATTTCCCTTCTTTTTGGCATTTTGCTCATTTTTCATCATTTGCCTGCATTCATCTCAACAAAAGGATTAGGATCCCAATTGCTTGTCATAAATCATCCAAAACCCACAAGGGAGCCCTAGATGCACGTTCAGTTTGTCGATGCAGTGTTCAACGCAAATGCTCCATCTTATCGCCCAGCATTGTTTGCCTGAACAGATGGCGGTTGTGGTGCCATAGTGCTTTCCGGAACAATGGCACCCACTGGCTGCTACACGTTGGAGGGATTACCCCCAACAGGTTGTTCAGCGTGATTGCCGTTGGAAGATCCTGCGGCATAATTCACCATCTTGATATCTCGGGTCCCCCTACCTGGTGCGCCAAATGTCAAAGTGTAGCAACGTCACTTCCCTCGGTACTACTAAAGTGTAGCCCGTGGAGGTTCTTGTTTTGGTTGGGGCATGCAGAGATCAGGATCAACATGATGACACCAGATATTTACGTGGTTCGGGCCGCCTGAGCGTAATACGCTACTCCACGGGGTGTGTGTTGTTGTATTGAGAATCGCTAGGAAGCGTGGTCTTTGGCCCAACCTGGAGTGTCCTGTATCGTGCGGCTCAGTCTTTTTATAGTCCAAGGAGTGACCGCTACATTATTTGACTGGCCTGACATGTGGCCCTGTCGTATTTAATAGCCTAATACATTGTCTATGAGTATTAAGCATGGTTAATGGTGTGATAACGTGCCTTAATGGTTGCCTTACCTCTATTAACAGTGCTTTGATCGTGTGTCATTAATATAGCATTAATGACACGTAATCAGGTCTTGTAACTGCCACTTTAACTGGCCCTAGAATGTCCATACTGAAGGAGATCTGTCAATGTATTCGTGGTAGATGAAGGTCCGGAGGCTCCACATGTGGCAACTTTGGAGCTTCCCCTTGCGGGGAGGTAGCTCCGGAACCGCTATACACGTGTCGACACCGAAACTTCCCTCTGCTGGGGGTTAGGTCCGGGGTCGTTCTACACATGTAGATCGCGGAGCTTCTCTGTGTTGGGAGTTCAGCTCCGGATTTACATTACACGTGTCAATCACCGGATCTACCCATATGAGGGATGCGGATCCGGTGTAATATAACATGTGGGGCCTGAGGAAACCTTCAACTTTGACAGATAGAACTCTCTCGCACTTCTTGCGGTATCATGGGGTACGCGGTACGCAGGGTATCGACAAACACTTTGGTAATATTTGATTGGTCATTATAATTTAGCGTGTGATAATTTTGGCTATACATATGTTCATGAACAGTATGTTGCTGACACTGGTAATACGGCTACCAAATCCTGGCTAGCTCCTAATAATAGTGTCTGTAAAAAATCTGCGACGAGCTGCAACGGAGAGCGTCTCGGATAACCTACATAAAGGAGACAAGCTTCTATAATGCCTGTCTCATATAAGTTAATAAATCTATGATGCGGTACATAACAGAGCATCTCGGATTAGTCAATATATCTGTGACGTGCTTTTTAAGGTCTGTCACGCTTGTAAGCTGATGGGCGACGCGCGCCAGCGGCATCTCCAATAACACCGTAAAGATCGTCTGTTATGACAAAAAGAAAGGAGACACGCTTCTTTTGAGCGTGTCTCGCACCTAGTTCAATCGGCAACGCGCCTTGAAGCCCGTCTCTGATGCCAACGTAATGCGAGACGCAACGACGGAGACGCACAGTTTGTTCGTCTCGCTTCTTCATTCGAGCCCGTCTCGTATGAGCCTTTCTTATGTGCAAGGCTATTATACTTATAGCCATAAGACTATGTCACTATGAATGCAGCACTTAGCATGACCTATAAGAAAAAATGAACGCTGAGGAAAAGCAAGTATTTTCTAGGAACACTGGTTGATGACTTCTTGCTCAAAAGATATGTACAGTATTCGGCCACTGGATTATGCAAGTGGCTCGCATATTGCAATGCGATTACTACTGGAACTCTAATCAGCTTCAAAAATTTTTAAATTGCATAGACCAATGTCTAACTGAGATTATCACTCTTTAATTTGATTTTACACTCCCACCAAAAAAATAATTAGATTTTACAAGATATTCAAGCAGCAAGAGTGAATTACAATGTAATGTGCAAGTGTAATATCGATATATTAAACACTATGACGATTGGGATTTTGGACAACCGATGATTATGCATTTTACAAATTTAATAAAACCCAGGGTAGCTGGATGGTTATCGTTGCAAGCAGGAAAGAAGAGTCAACTGCTCCACGAAAATAGCAGGAACAATGAGGATGAATTGATAAAGCTAGAAGCAACATGATGAGGGAGAGAGAGCAAAATGTATAATGGACAATTGAATGTGGGCGATTGTGTTAAGAAATTACGAAATTAGACGGCGTTGAAAAGAAATCATGAAATTAATAACCACCATGTATTATAGAAGTCGTTTGATAAATCAACTATATGTCATACATCAGATACCCTGATCATCGTCTCCGTCTTGAGTCCTTTATTCCACGTGCTCTCGTTTGATTCGGCACGACATCAAACCGAAACAGCTAGATCACAAGTGAGAAAAGGTTTCAGCTGGTTTGATTTCCAGTAGCGCGCTACAGTAGTACTTTTTCAGTCTCGTTTTATTTGTCACTAGCTAGTTCAAATGTAGACCTTGCTTTTGCTTAGCTAGGGACAGCTTCTTCCATGCCCGTATTGAGACGGACGGGTACGGTAGATGTAATGCTCGTCCCGACCTGCCAGCGCGCGCACCCTCGACGGGTCGTCTCTGTTCGGCAAAGCCAAGAGACGATTGTAGCATGGAGAGACGAAGATGCCACTATGCTCTATAGATCCCCAAATGGGCCGGTCCTATTCGGCGGCCCAAGGCCCGGCACAGAAAATCCCGGCCCAAGCATGTGCCCGACATGAGGCAAATAGTGTCGGGCTGGCCCGGGCACTTTTATAGAGCCGTTCCTGGGCCGCCTCCTCGGCCCACTGGGCTAGCCCGAGCCCGGCACGATTTTTTGGCTGGCCCGATAGTGGCCTGATATCACCTCAAATCTGCATCTAGACCGTTGATCGCTGCACTAATTTTCAGCCATTAGATCTACTTGGATACATATAAATACTGACCTCTATTCTACAACCCTAGTCATCTCATTTCCAACCCTAGCCGCAGCCACCAGCCTCCTTCTCCACCTGCGCCGCCCGCAGACCTTCCTCACCCTTGCTGCCGGCTTCCCCACGCGCGCAGCCGGCCAGTCTTCCCCACCCACCGGCCGCACCAGCCCACTCGCCGGTCGCGTCGTGCTGCCTGGCCGGCCCCGTCGAGCCGCGCCGACTGCCTCGGCGCCGCCCGACGGCCGCGCCCCGTCCTGACCGAGCCTCGCCGACTGCCTCGGCGCCGCCCGATGGCCTCCACGCCCGACGGCCTCTGCGCATACCGCCTCCTGCCTCTGCGCCACCGACGGCCGCGCCCCAGCCGTGGCGCCGTGCCGAAAGGGCTCGCCGTGCCGCCAGTGCCGTCGTGCCGGCCCGGCATGATAAATAGCCTCCGTGCCATGTCTGGGCCGCATGGTGGCCACGATGACACGGCCCAGCCCAGCACGGAAGACAGACCGGGCTAGCTCATGTTGGGCCCCATCGTACCGGGCCATGTCGGGCTCGTGCCGGGCTCGGACCGGGCGGCCCATTTGGAGAACTATACCATGCTCCTGCATGGTGGAGAACGATGCGTCCCTCAATGGACGAGCAAGGAACTGTGATCGCATTCAATTCTTCTCCTCGTGACCACTATCCATCAACGACTTACCAGCCACCCGGCCGGCCGCCACCCAAACTCTTGCCGACCATCACCAATAAATCCAGGACCGGTTGCCGTTCGCAGCAGGGATACCAACTACTTAAATTGGATCCCTGAATTTGTAGCTTATTCTGATGTTGATTGAACCGGCTATCTGACACACATAGTTCTACTTTCGGATACGGCATCTTATTGAGTGATAATCTGATTTCATAGTTTTCTAAGCATCAGTACATGCTATCTCGCTCCATTGTTGAAGCTGAATATTGTGTTGTTACTAATATCGTCGCGGAGAGCTCTTGGTTACGTCAGTTGTTGGAAGAATTGTACTGTGCACTAAAAAAACTTAGTCTATTACGACAATGTGAGTGCTATTTATACCTCGACTATTAACGCACGAAGCAAAATAAGATTGATTTGCACTTCATTCAAGACAACATAGCTACTGGAGCCGTTCGAGTTTTTCACGTGTCAACCAGATCACACTACGCGGAAATCTTCACCAAAGTACTTCCAACATATGTCTTTACAGAGTTTCGTTCCGGTCTGAATATTTTTGCTAGCAGACATTCAGATTGCGAGAGAGTGTTAGATAAATAGAAACACTTGCATTGGGCATTTGACTCATCACACGTCCTATCACTACTAGAAAAAGCATTTTCTCATGCGTCTCCCATTTTTTTACAGGCAGTCCGTTAAAAAAACGCTTATGATGTCCAATGAAATAATCACATTATTATAGAATATAAAAATGGTCAATAATAAAAAATTGCCTGTGAAAAGATATGTATTTTCACAAGCGGTCGATGTAAACCATCGCATGTGAATTGATGTTATCACATGTTATTTTAGACATCGATTGTCTATAAAATTCCATATATTTTCACAGGTGATCGGCTTAAAAAATGGCCTGTGAGAATCGTCAATATCACAGGCGGTCTTAACCGCCTGTGAGGATGTTATTATATTAAGGCTCTGAAACAACGCTATTAGGCTGCCGAAATTTCTGAGCATCGCTTCGCCGTCTCTGCCACCCCCACCAACCTCTTTCCCCCCCCCCCCCCCCACATGCAAAGTGGATAATGATGATGAGAGAGGTATCAGATATTCATATGGCGATAAATCTTATATTGATTGTGGTCGTGACAATCAAGAGGTGTTGCGTCACATGTAACCGTATGTGCTAATTTCTATGGGAATAAGTAAAGGTTTAGGTAAAATTGAGACATTGCAGAGTGCGTCAATAGAGCTTTTGTATGATAAATCAAAGGGTTATGATAAAGAGTTAACTACGTTGTGTACAGTTCTAGAGTTACTAAAGTTTTAGGCTACCCACAGATGGTTTGATTGTAGTTTGACTAATCTTTTGAATTTTCTGCTAGAAATTCTTCGAAATATCAAGAAACTGTCCAGATATTATGTCATTGTGCCAAGCAGACTACTGGTAGTGTCCTCTGCGGATATTATGTCTACGAGAATCTTCAGGTCGCCAGTTCATATAGAGTGAATTTTGAGGATGTAAGTTATTCTTAGTGTCGATATTGTATTTTCTTACTTTTGAGTTACATTTTCATTGTCACTAGCATATTCTAGTCCTTATATATTATGTTTTAATTGTTACCAACACATATTAATACTTATATTATGTGTTCATTGTAGTATACGGATGTGAACGAACATTGGCCGGGTACTAGGAATATGGTTCGCGACAGGGTCCATAAGATGGTGATTGAAATGTATGCTTTCATGCGTCGCGAAGTTATTCACCGAAGAGGATTGTTCTTTGACCTCACATGTCCACACGCTGATGTGCCAGAACTTAGCATGTATGAGCATGCAAGGAGTTTTTAGTGAAACTTGTAAAATATGTGTACTTGTGAACTATGAATTGAGATGTATAAGTACTTGCATTTTATGTATATAAGTTGACTTATATTTCGTGATTGGTGTGTGAATGTTGCTTGTGAAAATATAGTGTTTGTGATTTGTGTGAATATTATTTGAATTTGATCTGGAAATTAGAAAAAAACGACATGTAGTGATGTATAAGGTGCATATCTTCAGTTTTTAGTTGTAAACCGCCTCTTATAAGGCATTATCACAGGCGGTCGGTGATAAAGAACTATCTATGATAATGTATTTTTACACAGTCGGTGATAATGACCCGCCTATGATAATGCATTGTTCTCAAGTCAATTACCTAACATATGAGAAACCGATCTAGGTGGCTTTAAACTGGTAGTAATGTTAGCAATCCTCTAAATTACCTTGATATTGTTTTATCGCAATTATAGAAACTATATTTTTGACTGCATTATTTCTAATTCTTTTTAAAAGGATTATCCTGTGTTAATAATAACCTTCTTTGAAGGTACTAGATGAAGATATCAACCTTTAGGGGTATTTTTAACTTTCAAATCAATTTATGAGAGAGGTATCTAAAGGGAACAATCCATTATGGTTTGGTGTACCCGAGAGGAGCTGGCAACCAAAAGATCATTGGGTTCTCAGATAGACCTGGCAGGTGACTTAGAAGATACCAAGAGCACAGGAGGCATGGCCTTCTTCATCAACAGAAGCATTGTCTCTTGGAATTCACAGAAGCAAAAGACTGTGGCTTTGTCATCATGTGAAGCAGAATTCGTGGCTGCAGCGTCAACGTCGTACCAAGCACTGTGGCTAAGGAGTTTACTCAGTGAACTGACAGAGAAGAGACTTGAAACCATGAAGTTATTTAATGATAACAAATCTACCATCACACTGATGAGGAATAAGGTTCTTCACAGGAGAATTAAGCACATTCATGCTTGCCATGAATTCATTCGTCAATGCACTTAGGAGGGACAAATATCTGTTGATTATATCTGCTCTGAGCAACATATGGCTGATGCTCTGACCAAGGCTCTGTCAGCTGGAAAACTAGCAACTATGCGGCACGTGCTGGGAGTTCGTGATCTTGAATCACACCAGGATTAAAGGGGAGTATGTTGGGTCTAACCCTGATCGTGATTCACACGAAATGGTGGGTGGGAAGACCGTGTCATCAGGACTCAAGCAATGACCGCGTCGGGAGTCTGTTGCGTCATGTGCGTCTTCATTGCGACATGCACGCCGGTAGCAGTGAATAAACGTGCGGGATAAGCACGGGTTGTTTCTAGGTTTAGCGGATCGTGGACTGGTGTAACACCCACTATTTTAGAGAGGAAAAAAATTGTAAAAATTAATTTTTCAAGAAGTAAAATCATTTTCTTGGGAATAAAATTCATATAAGGCAAGATGTATCATATTTGAATGATTGTGTGAATTTTTGAAAATTCAAATTCGCTAGAAATTTGGTTTACAAATTCAAAACATAAAACAAAAGAAAAAGAAAACAAAAAAGAAAAAGAAAAGGGAAAAGAAAAAGGAAAAACGCCCCTCGGCCGAGTTCCCCAATCCGGCCCAATTTTCCCCGCTCTCACATGCCGGCCCGCGCCTCCTCTCCCCTCCCTCTCTCTCTGTCAGCCGGGCCCCGCGCGCCAGCCTCTCCCCGCGCCGCACCCTCTCTCCCCCTCACTGCTAGCTGGCCCCACCTGTCAGACCCGTCGCCCACCTCCCGTCGCGCCCGCGCCGTAACGCCTGCATGCGATAACACCGCGCCGCCCACTCATTTCCCCCTCTTCATTCCCGGCCGTTTCACCCTAATCAAATGTCGCGTCGTGCCCATGATGGCCGCCGACCGTTTCTTCTCCGAATCCCTTATAAAAACCAGGCCATTCCCCTCAATTTCCTCACCCCGGCGATCAAAACCCTAGCTTCGGCAAGCTCGGTAATGGCGCCACTGTTCCCGACTTTCCACCCACTTCTACTCCTCGGGAGTTTGCCTAAAACCTTTCTCGTGTTGTTAGGAGTCTGTTGGACATCACCGTTGAGGTGGAACGTCGCTGCGTCACTGATTCCATCGTCGCCGACGAGCTCCTCCGCCGTCCATCGTCGCCGACCACCCTCGGTCCAATTTCCGACCGTGCGACAACCTCTGGTGAGACCCCCGTGCCCTCCTCATCGTTTTGCGCTAGTCAGATGTGCCCCAAAGAGTCTATAGCGTATTTTCGTTCAACTCTGGCGAGGTCGCCGCCGCACTCGCGTCGCCGCCGCTGCGCGCTGCCCCTGTGCCGTCCCTCTCGCCTCTCGAGGTGACGTGGCCCCCTCTCGGCCGTTCATTTTGAACGGGCGACCGAGATTAAAACCGAGCGTACCGCTTCGGTTAATAAAATCTGAGCCATCCAATTTAAAATCAACGGCCCACGTTCAAATTAGTTTTCCCGCCCCCAGAATTTCACTCAGGCCCCTAGAAACTTGCGGGCTACACCCTGAGTTATTCTAAAATTCAAGTCTAACCCCTGTAAATGTTGAACTAGCCCCTAGACTTTTTAGAAATTAAGAAAATACTGTTAAATTGAATAAAAAGTGTTTTTAAGCCCCTGGAAAGTTATAAAATGGCAAATAAAATCTAGAAAAATTGTAGAATAATCCCTGGACTTAATAAATTATTTTTAACCTCTGGAACAGTTATGTATTTGCAGAAAAGCCCCTGTTAGTTCTAAAAGTTAAATAAAAGTCATTACTTTGTATAAAATAAATATAAAAATAGATTTAAATATGTTTTATTTATTTTCCTTTCTGTATCATTTTTATTAATTCATTTAAATTGCTGAAATTATCATAAAACTACTTTTAAGTTCATAAAAATTGTTCTGCACATAGAAATAATTAGTAAAAATAATGTAAAAATTGTAAAATTTATATTATTGATTATAAATCTGTTTTAAGCTTATTTTGAAGGATAAAATTTCCAGAAAATAATTTTAGGGTTCTAATAAGTATAAAAATGGTATAAAAATCTATAAAAATATGTTTTACTCACTAAATTTCATTTAACTTTAAATTATCATCAACAAATGTATGTCTATAATAAAAATCAACCCTAAAATCACTTCTGCGTAGGAATTTGCATTTATTTGAATATTGTGCATTTTTCTATGTTCTTATTGTATGTTATTTTTCGTGCAACAACGTAATTTAGAGTCGGGGCCAGAACCCACCCTTAACCTTCAAGAGCAGCAGTTTCCCGACGACCCCGAGACACACTTTGGAGGCAAGTTCCTTGACCATCTTGCACCCTTTTTGTTAAGTTTTAGTTAGTTGCATGCTAATTAAAATATGAATCCTATGTTATGTTTTCCTAGATTTTTCCACAATATTCCTTGTCAACATGGTTTGGGCATTTTATTATTATTTAGAATACGCTTAGCCATGCTTAATTGAAATATGATCTATTAATTTACAAGTTTACATTTGAAGTACATTGATTCATAAATTGATGGCTATAATGGAAAATTAGTAGATAGGAATCTGATAGGGGGTTTTGTATGGATTGGTGCATGCGTGCACAAGACCTTGGTTTGGGGCTTGACACCTATCGGATTCTAAGTACCGGTTTATGGAAGAAGTTGCTAAGCCATTTAGTATCACCACAGAATTGTATATGGGACAACTTGGTTTAGTAATTTGGTTTCTCCTGATGTAGCATAGGTAATTGATCAGGCGGGGAATGGGCTTTGCCTTGGGATCTGCATGGCTCAAGAGGGGGTTTTTCCTGGCGGAGGGAAAATAGACTCCAGGTGGCGGAGCGGTGAAACCTTAGAGGACCCATTGCAAGTCGGGAGAATCATCGGAAACACCTCGTAGTGATCTCCTGGCCACACATCTATGGAAGTGTGTATTTGTGGTTAGCTACCACAGGCATCAGGAAGGTTTACTTTAGTCCACCTGGCAACAGGGGACGAAATCACGAACTGTGGGTAAAGGATACACACTCTGCAGAGTTTTGTCAAACTGTCTAGACAGCCGTGCTCACGGACAGGAGCGGCTTGGTAACCAAATTCATAATTAGCAAATGGTTACTAAATGGATGGTTTGGGTTTGGTCTTACCTGGATTAATTTTGGGATGTTGGTTGGGATTTCACCTAGTTGTAGGTGCTTAATAAACAATTAAGAGTAGGTTGTTACTGCTATAGTGCTTAACCTTTTAATTGCCTTCCTTGTTGTGAACCACTCATGACATAACTTCCCAACTTGCGAGTACCGTTGGTACTCAAACTTGTTAGTTGCATATTTTCCTCCCCAGTCTACGAAGACACCGAGGTGGAGAACCAGGACTTCTACGGAGACCCCGAAGAGATATTATAGGCTGGCGCTCCCCCGTGCAACGCCTGTGTTTGGAGCCCTTGTTATGTTTTTCCGTTGCTTGTGTACTTTTATTTTAGACCTGGATGGTCATTTATGTAATAAGGTGATATAATCGAACATGGTATTATCTTTGGTATTCCACTTTCGTCTACACATGTATGAGTTGAACTGATCCTGGCATACATGTGGAAAGTATCTGGTTGTCTTCTTATTACCAGGTGTGACAACTGGCATGTTACCACGTCCTCATTAGTATCTAAACTCCGACTTATATTTTCTTTCGGTATTGAGAAGAAAAACACATAGTGCTATGTTCAACAACAACAACAACCAAGCCTTTGTCCCAAACAAGTTGGGATCGGCTAGAAATGAAACCCAACAATTTCTGAACAAAAGTAATAGAAAATAAGATGAGAATAAAAAAATACAAATAAAATAAGATTCTACATTTTATTTATTTTAGAAATAGATTAATAATAAAGAAGATAAGAGTAACAAAATACGAATATACTAAGATTCTGGCACATGAATTGCTAATTTCCATGCAGTCGTATTATGAGCCAAATATTTAGGTATGTCCCACTTCTTTAAGTCTCGATTCACTGTCTCTTGCCAAGTCAACCTTGGTCGACCTCTACCTCTCCTAAAATATTCTCTACTCTTTATAATCCCATTATTAACTGGTGCTTCTGGAGGTCTCCACTGGATATGCCCAAACCACCGTAGGCGATGTTGAACTTGCTTCTCCTCAATCGGTGCCACCACTACCCTATCACGTATCACCACGTTCCTAATTTTGTCTCTTCTTGTGTGACCGCACATCCACCGGTAGCATGCGCATCTCAGCAACACTCATTTGTTAGATATGTTGCCTTTTAGTTGGCAATATTCTGCTCCATATAGCATTCCAGGTTTTACCACCGTACTATCGAATTTTTCTTCCAATTTTTGTGGAACTTTCTTATTTCATAAGATTCCAGATGCTTGATGCCACTTCATCCACCTGATCTTGATCTTGTGGCAAACATCTTCGTCAATATCACCATTCCTTTGTAACATTGATCCTAAATATCAAAATGTGTCCCTCCTAGATACTACTTGTCCTTGTAAACTAACATTTCCCTCCTCACACCCGACATCACTAATGTCGCATCTCATATACTCGGTCTTGGTTCTACTAAGTCTAAACCCCTTGGACTCTAAGGTCTGCCTCCATAGCTCCAATTTTCTATCAACATCATCTCTAGTTTCATCTACCAACACTACATCATCAACAAAGAGCATACACCAAGAGATACCCCCTTGTATATCCTTCGACACTTCATCCATCACTAAAGAAAAGATGTATGGACTTAAGGCTGATCCTTGGTGTAACCCTATTGTGATAGGAAAAGTATCGGTCTCACTATCCCTTACACGCACACTTGTCACCACACTATTGTATATATCCTTGATAAGGTTAATGTAATTTGTTGGGACTTTGTGTTTCTCTAGCACCCACCGCATGACCGGTCTTGGTACCTTATCGTATGTCTTCTCCAAGTCAATGAACATCATATGTAGATTCTTCTTTTGCCCTCTATATCTCTTCATAGGCTGACGGAGTAAGAAAATCGCCTCTATAGTGGACCTCTCAGGCATAAACCAAACTGGTTTTTAGTGGCATTGGTTACTTTCCTCAAGCGGTGTTCAATCACTCACTCCCAGAGCTTCATAGTATGATTCATAAGCTTAATTCCCCGGGAATTAGTACAACTTTGAACATCTCCTTTATTTTTAAGATGGGCACTAAAATACTTTTCCGCCACTCTTCAAACATTTTGTTTGACTGAAAAATGCGATTGAATAGTTTAGTGAGTCATACAATTGCTACATCCTCCAGACATCTCGACACCTCAATGGGGACATCATCGGGGTCGAGGGCCTTTCCTCTTTTCCTCATTTTTAAGACCTCTCTAACCTCAAACTAAAATTAGTGTGTTCTTCTCTGTTCTTCAGCTCCTGTAGGATAGACACTCGATCAGTGTTGTAGTGCCTGTGCCGAAATCAACACAAAATGATTTGCTCTACAGTCGACTGCGTAATTTTATTCTAGACTAAAAACATCGCAATGACAACTCTGGTGCCATTGTTGGAAAATACGCAGTATGCTACTCGCTAGCACACTATAAAATTAACCGCGTAAAACATGATCACTTCGACGTGGATGATTATATATATACTTTCCTGTCGACCGGCGCAGTGGAAGACTACTTGTAGTCGATGAGGAGGTAGCGGTTTGGCCTGACGAAGTGCACAAACTAGCCACACCTCGACCGACGTCCACATGTACGAAGAGACAAACGCCAAACCAAACGGCGTGCTAGCGTTCCGTAGCACAAATGCAAAATTCCGCGATCGACCTTTTCTTAGAGGAGGATGTGGAGCAAATCGAATTTGCCAACAACAATGTCACGCGTCCACGCGTGAGGGAGAGCAGCAGCTGTACGGTGGCTGCTGTGGTGAAAGCTGCCTTAGGATTATGGTTAGTGGGAAGTTTTATTAGTATTTATATAGAGTTACTAAGTTGCCATCTCACATGAGCCTTTGTACCATCTTTTGGGCAGATCCTAACAGGTAGTTGTATGTCCAAGAGACCCACCATGCACAAGGAAACAATTCTTACCGTTATACTTAATGTACACTATTGAAACTCTGATTAGCGTTCAATTAGTTTAAACATCTCGGATCATCTCACTAGCATTCGTGTCAAGGCCTGAAATTAGTGGTATTGCAGATGACGCAAGCAAAGCGAGCGCGTTCAGTTGCCTAGCCATTTCCATATGTGAACTCAGTGGGCTCCAAACGACGACCAAGAACGCTTTTGTGAGGCATCTGAACCATCAGAGCCCCATCAGCATGGCACTAAAAGGCTGGCTGGCGGACCTCCTTTTATGTGAGATCCATGAGCTATTGAGCTAAGCACTACATTATCCTGCCATTGTTAATTCAGTTCAGCACCACTTTTCATCTCCTTCCATGGTATTTTTTCATGGGTAATTATTGCACATTAATTCAGTTGCAAATCATATGGAATGAACAGGCATTACATCAACACTAGAATTTGGAAATGCAACTGCTGGTCCAAGTTTAAAGGTGCCTTTGCCCGACCAATTGAGGTTGCAATGAATGATTGGATGTCAAGAGGTGACACATGCATCACCTTATCTTGACTGCTAGTGCAGCTTTTTAACTGCCCCCCCCCCCCCCCCACCCAAGAATCTCATGTTTAAATTTGGTGTTGGTCCAAGGCTATATAAACATGGTAGGGTCGTGAGCATCAACATGGACTAAAAAGTGCCTGAGTGCCAGTACCGTTGTTTAATCCAGGAAAGATTCTGCTACTAATCAAAGGTGCAACGTCTCCTGATCTGAAGATTATGTGCACAGTGAATCCGTCTAGTGCTTTAGACCGTCCGCACTGGCCTATCGGAAGCTCTTACTGGACCCCAAAAGTGCAGGTGGGACCACTTCAGATGCTGAAAATTTAGAGAATGCTGGAAAATTAGAGGTAAGATTTATGAGAATTGTGCTATAAAATTAGAGGATGCTGGATGTTTAAAGGAAGTTGCTGGAAATTTATAAGACTCACGCTTTAAAGGAAGTTTTTAGAGTATACGAGTGCGAATAGCCTTACGTGGCTAGCTTGTAGCTGTCAAAATTGCTTGGAAAGGTAGGTCCGTGCATAGAAGAATAAGCCTAGAACAGGACAACTCAGAGGCCAGGCGTAAGCCCAATCAGCAAACCAAACACATCCCTAAAAAGAAAACGGAAAAAATGCCAAAGCAACCAGAGAAGAAAATTTCTTATACTCCTTCCGTCGCAAAAAAAAATGTCATTTTGTAATTCATTTTTAAAATTATAAAATGATAAAAATTTTGAAACAGAGAGTGTATCGGCCAAACAGACCCCACAAGTTAACATAAAGGTACGATATTATATTACAAGTAGTTTATTTTTAAATTATAAAACGATAAATTTTTTGAGACAGGGAGAGTACCGGCCAAACCTACCCCACCAGTTAACATAAAGGTATGATATTATATTGCAAGTAATTTAAAGAATCAAAATTGCACGGGACGGTGCATGAAGCATTCAGTAGTTACAAAGTATACCTTTCCAGCTTTACTGGCCTAATTAATGGAATCCTCATGAAACACATTATTTATATTAAAAGGAAATGTTTATGCTCATGGTATAACTAGCAAGCGCAATAAGGAAAGAGATTCATTGCTTCTGGTGCAAGAAACATAATAAAAGAGATTCAAAGCATCGTAAGGGCCATTGAGGAAAGGATAACAATTAACAAAGTCTATTTTGGGACATTTACTTGCTTGTTTGTCAATATTCTAGTAGACGAGAGACTCCTCTTTTGCTTATCAAACGTATTTGCTATGTTCTTTATCGCTCTCTGTTTCCAGTATGTACATTTTTTTAGATTATGGGTAAAGTCCCGACCTTATGACTTCCTCTGTAGAATACATGCATTTAATATAGTAAAATTGAGCCTGAAATTCGCTTCCACCAGGAATTGAACTCAGGACCTTAGTAGCGCTACTCAGAGTACTTAGCCACTAGACCAAGCCCCCTTTCCGGTATCTACATGGTCCCGGTCTGTAATAATCGTCCAATAACTGGTCTGTAATGCACGTTCAATAAAGAGCCAAGCTAGTACAATGTACATACTCGCGATCTAATTCCAGAAGTATACGGGATTCAGAATATGATTAATTGATTATGAGCATGAGAGTTAATTTCCCTTTTTGAACAAAAATACTCAATCATATTCACAGTTCTGTTAGTTTGAACTCGTGATAAATTCAGCATGTGTTTATTTCTAATAGACACAACTCTTTCAATGGACGAGTTTAATCGTGAGACGTATCCACTCCAAAGAAAGGAAGGTTCCCTCTCACGTCTCAATGACAAGTATAAGAAGAAAAGTTCGGACGTGTTTTAAAAACACATAAAAAATATCTGAATCTTCTCTAAACACTAAGGGCATCCGATTTGCAGTTAAGGAAAAAGTGAAGAAAAGGTCTTCTCTACGAACATCGCCTCCCTACTCTCGATGACTTCGACGTCCAACACGAAGAAATGAGAGGAAGAAGGTGGGCGAAGGCGTTCTCGTGCTAATCAAGACGATTAGCAATCGATGTTGTGTTTTATTTGGATTCTTCTTTTGTACGATTTATGTGACTGAGTTTGATTGTTTTGAATCTCGTATTCTATAAACGGTATCTTGAGCCGACTTAGTCGCTAAATCATTTTCGGATTTATTTTTTCTTTTTAGTTGTTTCACAACATGTTAAGGAAATCCAATTGTTTTTTATTTCGGATCGAAGTATGCCTGAGTAAGAAAAAAATGTCCGCAAGTAAGAGTAAGATACGGATTTGTCAACAACAAGAAAGAAACAACAACAAAAAATGGACCGCAGATCCGTTGGTACACGCGACACCGACGCAAATCTCAATGGCGACACACTCACTTTAGGGTGAGCACGTGCACAGGTAATAAAAGTGGCGACAGGCCATGAATAAGGCTAGTTTCAGTGCTCATGTTTTTGGCTTCCACTACGTAAGAAAGGCTCATACGAGACGCGCCTGAACGAAGAAGGGAGACGAACAAACTGTGCTACTCTATCATCGCGTCTTGCATTACATTATCATCAGAGACGAGCGGCAAGGCATGACGCTGATCATACTAGGTGCGTGACACGCTCAAAAGTAGCATGTCTCCCTTCGATGAGTCATAACAGACGGGCTTTCCGAGGTCATTGGAGACTCGCATGGTGCGCGTCGCCCATCATTCTGAATGAGAGACACACTTTTATGAAGCGTGTCACAGATATGTTGAATGATCCAAGACGTTCTTTATTATAGCACGTCGCACATTCATTGACTGATCTGAGACGAGCTATTAAAAAGCTTGTATCCTTTATTTAGGTAATCCAAGACATCCTCTGTTACAGCGCGTCGCGGATTGTTTACAGGCAACTTCAGTGCGGCACTCACAAGAGACGCTCCATGCTAGACGCACGTCTCCTATTAGGTGCCCCCGCCCCTGATTATGCTGGTTCCCGGCTGCATCCTGGAGCTTGCCAGGATTTCACAGCCGCATTGTCTGTGTTAGCGACATACACATATAGAAACATATGTAGCCAAATGTCTCCTGTTCATCCAGCTTAACACGTAACTAATCAAATATTAACAAATATTAACAAAGTATACACACATTGACCAATCAAATATTAGCAAGTGTAAATCATGGTTACCAAGTAACTATTTACACAGAATGCCCTGTTCATCCAGCTACATGTAACTAATTTACACAAAGAATAATTGTCTCCTAATCATCTATTGTGTGATGAAATTCTCCGTTTGAATTAATGATTTTATAAATGATAAACCTGCATAGGACGTCTCTAACTTGCTCAAGGCTACGACCTTCAGCTTTCCTGACAGCGGGTCCGTAGTTGTCGGTACCCTGGGTACCATATACTCCTTGGGATTGCAAAGATCTCAAGAGAAAGTGATCTACTTGATTTGAAGACCTTCGGAGGCCCACATGTCAGACATAACCGGACCCGCTTCTCCAACATGGTTAGTCCCAGGATCGCCACGTGTACTATCAAACCGGAGCTACCGCCCACAAGGGGGAAGCTCCGGGCTATGTACCGAAATGGCACCCCCGGACCTAACCCCAGACCGACGGAAGCTCCAGAACTGACACGTGTCGGGTAACACCGGACCTATCTGTTCCCCACAGTGTGCTCCAGCGCTGCCACATGTCCAACCGTCGGATCTTCAGCCTCTAACCTCTGGAAGACTCCACAACGGCTCCGGATCTTTAAAGGGGAATCAAGGACTTCAAGACCCGATCAAGTGTCATTAATACTATATTAATGACACACGATCGGACGACCTTAATTACCAGTAACGGTGCTGTCAAAGCCCATAACTCGGTCATTAAGGGCAATTAAACGTGTTGAATGTGTATCAATATTAGTAACCGCCAGGGCCACATGTCGGGCCAGGCTAACCTGTAACGGCCTGCCCTTGTACTATAAAAGGACAGGCCGACGATACATAGGACACACTCTCCGGAGACACGCGGACTTTACACTCTCAACTGACGTTGAGCTCATACATCCAATACAACACCAACACACCCCGTGGAGTAGGGTATTACGCTCAGGCGGCCCGAACCACGTAAATCTTCATGTCCCTTGTGTCACTCGACATCTCACCTTCTGGAATATCCGCGCGCCCATAACGAACCTCAAACTCCTCTAACACTTTAGTAGTGTCGGGAGATCTGCCGGATCAAAACCACCGACAGTTGGCGCGCCACGTAGGGGATCAAGGAGATTACCAGTGTCACGAAACTCTTCAGCTTGGCTGACAAATGTGCTAGAGCTGCGGAGGGCCATGAAATGCACTCCAAACCAACTCCTGAAGATCACAAGAAATCCTCCAAAGGAGAAGCCGCTACCTCCGGGAGTGGCAATAAGAAGAAAAAGACCAACGGCAAGAAGAAGCCGTCGGCCAGTGCATCCAATGCTGCAGCTGCTGCAGCTCTGGGTGGCTGGGGGCCACGCCCCGAGAAGCGACCTCGACCGTCTTCTGAAGACGGTGGGAAACCCAAGGTGTGGTGTCCAATTCACAAAACGGACAGCCACAGTTTGCGAGACTGCCGGGAGGTCCAAAACCTTGCCGAGCGCTACAACAAGCGCCGGGAAGAAGCTCCTTTCCGACAGAGGGAAGGCAAACAAAAAGTTGACGAAGCTCCGGCTGAAGAGGAGTTAGGTTTTTAGGATCCCAAAAAGGTTCTGAAGGCCGTCTACACCTCCGTCGACGAAGATTCTGACGTCTCTGACAACGAGCGTCGGAAGACCATGAACACCATTTTTGGTGGATCATGGGACATCACCTCCCGCCGCATCATCAAGACTATGCGTTGGGACATGGCTGTTGTAGCTCCTACAGCCAGGGCGGAGCCTCATCAGAAGTGGATGGACACAACCATCACTTTTGATGCTTTGGACTGCCCTCGAAGCATGGTTGGAGCAGGTCAGCTACCTTTGATGGTATCTCCTACCATCAATAACATCCAGCTCCACCATGTCATGGTAGACGGAGGTTCGGTTCTCAACCTCATAAGCTTCAAAGCTTTTACCAAGCTTCAGCTCCGACCTTCGGATCTCCACCCCTCCCGACCTTTCTCCGGAGTAGGTCCGGGAGCCATTACCCCACTCGGAGCTATTATCCTCCCCGTTACCTTCGGGACCCAGGAGAAGTATCTGTGAGACCTATATGTGCTGAATACATTAGCTTGTAGTGAATATACTTGGCTTTGATGATAAAAGTTTCGAATATCACCAAAACACCTTTTTATCAAGGTCTGACTCTAGCTCCGAGCTACAGTAAGGTCCGACGATAGGTCCGTCTTGTTTTGGGTAGCTCCGGCTATGTTCGAAGCTAGGTCTGACTTCTTGGTAAGGTCCGACTAGCTTTGGTTAGCTCCAGTGACCTTTATCTTTAGCTCCGGCAAGTCTTTGATAGTTCCAGCATATATTTGATAGCTCCGGAATGCTTTTGCTAAGCTCCGACGTACTTTGTCTAGCTCTGGTTTTGGGTTGACTAGTTTTGACTAGTTTTTGGTAAGCTCCGGTGCTAGGATCTACTAGTTTTGGTAAGCTCCAGCAGGTGCTTCATTGTACTAGTTTTGGTAAGCTCCGGTGCTAAGTTCTACTAGCTTTTGTTAGCTCCAGCTCAAGTTCTGGGATGCTCTCGCAAGGTCCGGAACTTGACCGCAGTTGTCGACTGTTGGAGTCGGCAGATCCCCTGACACTACGAAAGTGTGGAAGGAGTTTGTGGTTCGGTTTGGGCGCGCGGAGACTCAAGAAGGTGAATTGCGATTGGACTCGAGTGACACAGTAGTTTACGTGGTTCGGGCCGCCTGAGCGTAATACCCTACTCCACGGGAGTGTATGTGTGTTGTATTAACTTGTGAGCTTGAGTGTGTTCCAGTGTTCTCTCCTTGTGTATCGTCGGTTTGTCCTTTTATAGTACAAGGACAAACCGTTACAAGTCAGCCTAGCCCGACATGTGGCCCTGGCGGTTATTGGCATTGATACACAAGATTAATTGTTGTTAATAACCCTGTAACGGCTCCGACAGTGCCGTTACAGGTGTTAAGATCATCCGATTAAATATCATTAATGTGGAATTAATGATAATTAATCGGGTCTTGAAGTCCGCGGCTGTCCTTGGGAGATCCGGAGCCGTTACAACGTCTCCCGGGGGTTTAAAGCGGCCAGCTCCGACGTATGGACACGTGGCAGCTCCGGAGCTTGCTCGTGGGAAGCGGGAAGCTCCGGGGCGGTTTGCTACGTGTCAGGTCCGGAGCTTCTCTCGGTCAGGGGCTACCTCCGGAGGCGCCGTTTCAGTACTTGGCCCCGAGCTTCACCCTTGCGGGTAATAGCTCTGGTCTGACAGTACACGTGGCAACCTAGAGGTTAACCATGTTGGAGAAGCGGGTCCGGTCACGTCTGGCGAGTGGGCCCCCGAGGGTCTTCAATTTGAGTAGATGCCCTTCCCTTGAGATCTTTGTAACCTCAGGGGGTGTATGGTTTTTAGGGTACCGACAGTGGCCCCCTGGACCTACCTCCGGGGAAGGCTAACGGGATGAAGTCATTCCGCCGGAGGTGGGTCCACACTTGCGACTCTTGAACTGGGTCTTCAAGGGTCTTCGGAGGTGCCTTTGGCGGGGCTTTACGGTTAAGTCCTGACGCGTGGCGCACCTCAGGCGGCAGATAAGATCTTTGACGTGCGGATCTCTCGCAATTGAAGGTCGTCGGTTCCCGATACGAAAACCGTATCGGTTCCGCGCGCCTTGTCAGTCCGCCGCCTTTGGGTTTCCCGCCTCGTGATGACAACTGTTCGCCTAGGTAAGAGCCTCGACCTGATCGTCGGGGTGGTCCCGGGCCCTCTTGTCATCGGCTGGGTTGAATTCTTGAGTAGTATGCTTGACTCTCCTGCAGTTTCCATCCAAGCGTTGCGAGGGCTTACTTAAGAAGGAAAGCGCACCGTCGGGAGTTCTTTACGCTTTCCATCTGTTCTTGCGCTCAAACTCCCAACTCGTGCTTTGCTTCCCTTCTCTCGCCTAGCTGTGTTGCGATGGAGTTGGGTCTGCGTGAGAGTCGTTTGAAGACGGAGAGCGATCTGAAGAAGGTCCGAGCCCTCATGGGGTGGTCGTCGGACTTCTTCAACCGTTCAGTCCGCGTCGGCGGGGAGCTTCCCTTTAAAAAGGAGCACTCCGGCGAAATGGTGTACTTTTCATCGTACGCCATGGTGGGGCTGATCCCACCGTTTTCTTCCTTCTTCTTGATGCTGCTGGACTTCTATGGTCTGCAGCTATACCACCTTGGCCCTCACTCCCTCCTCCTTGTGTCCATCTTTGTCCACTTCTGCGAGATGTGGGTGGGCATCCCTCCCTGCATCGAGCTCTTCCGCACCTTCTTCACCGTCCAAACCACCGGCCGAAGTGACGAGTACCTTGGCTTCTACTATTTTGTGAAGCGCAAGAAGTGCCCGTTCAAGTACCTCCGGTCGTTCCCTTCCGGGAAGTGGGATGACTGGAAGAAAGATTGGGTAGTCGTCCGGGTGGAGGAGCACGAGCGGTTGGAGCTGCCAGACGGTCTGCCCGGCATTGACACGTCGGTGTGGAGCGAAGTTCCGGTGTTGGCGGTAGCTTTCGACCCCGTCCTGTCCAGGATCCGCCAATGTGTGGAGGGAGGATTGACTCCCCAGGCGGTGTTGTGCAACTTCCTGTCCAACAGGTGGGCGCCGCTGAAGTGGAGGGAGAAGCTCGCCTGGGCCCTCAACAGCGTGATGGACGAAGACCGGGTTGAGACCGGGTTGAAGTCCAACATGGTGGGGAAGTCCTTGGAGTTTCACCTCAAGAAATTCCAGCACGACATCGATGTAGACGGAGAGTACTTGACTCCGCCACCGGCTTTCCTCCCCCTGAACGTGGAAGTTGAGTTCAGCAGGGAGCTCCGGCGGAAGATGCCCGCGCTTGACGACCTTGGCGTCGTCGAGAGAAGATCGACCGCCCGGTTGGCGATCCCCGGGTTGTCGGAAGGCGGCTCCGCCCCTGTCTCTCAGCCAAGAGCTGAAGTCACCGGCAAGGGCAAGGAGCTGGCGGAGGAGCCGGAGAGCCGGAAGAGGAAGCTGCGACATGCTGACGGAAGGTCCGTTGGGCTCGCTACTTCCCCGCCAGTTCCCCGTCCTCAGGAGGGAAGATCCTCCGCCGCTGTAGCGTCTGTCCCCGTGGTGGGGTCCTTTCGGAGTGCTACTGTTCCGGCGGTGGGATCCTCCCGGAGTGCAGCTGTCCCCGTGATGGGTCCCTCCGGAGGTGCCAGCTCCGGACAGGCGACTCCGGTTCGAGAAGCGGTGAGGGCCTCCAGGTCTAGGAGTTCCTCCCGGTCTAGGAGAGCTCCGACCCGGGAAACGCCCGCGGCTACGGCTAGTCCTGGGAGTCCTCCCGGAGCTCCTACGCCGACCGTGGCCAGCCCGGAACGTCCGGGAAAGAGGTTCCGCGCAAGCTGGTGCGTGAGCCTCCCAAGGTAATTTTTCTTGCTTACCTCAATTAACTTTTAATTATAGTATCTGTTTGCTCAATTTCTTCATTCTTCATCTGCAGCGTTCCCAAGAAGGGGAGTGAAGCTCCGCCCTCAGCCACAGTGTCTGAGGCTGCGAGGGCTTCTGCTCCAACCCCAGTGCCGCCCCGGGTGGAGGCTGCGACAGCTCCGGCGCCGGCTGTCGTGGTCATGGACCTCGACTCGTCTCCAGAAGTTCCCGTGGTAGCGCCGGACCACGGGATTGAAGATGCGCCAGCGGCACCCGCTCCGGAGGTTGAAGCTCCGGGCCCTGGTGCTGCAGAAGTAGATGCTCCGGCTGTTGAGTCGAAGGAAGTAGAGGTCCCGGCTTTGGAGCCGAAAAGTGTTGAAGCCCCGGCGGTTGAACCGGAGGTAGCTGAAGCCCCGGCGTGCGAGCCGGAAGTTGAAGTGGTTCCGGCGATTGAGCCGGTTACTTCCGAAGCTCCGGTCGCAGAGCCGGTAATTATTGGAGCGCCGGCTGCAGAGCCGGTGATTGTGGAGGTGCCGGCTGCAGAGCCGGTGGTCGAAGAGACGAGGGAGCTTGAGCCTCCCTCAGAAGAAGCGTCCCGGCCGGAGCCAGTGGAGGCGACGACGTCGATGGTACCCGTGGCGGAGCCAGAGTGCCTGAACGAAGTTGCCGGCCCCCAGCCTGAGGGGGCGAATGAAGGTTTGGTGGCGGGACCTTCTTCGGTGGCGACTGAGGCCATCCCGGAGGAGTGCCCTAGTGCCTTGGAAGCTCGGGGTTCCGCTCTCGTAGAGTGGGACCCAATTTTTGTAAATGAAGACCCGCTGGAACCGGCGGAGGAGGCCCCAGAAGGTCCGGAGCCCATCTCGCTGTCGATGTCCATCGACAACGCTTGCTCCAGTCTACGCCAAGTCCAACTAGCCTTCTTCCACGACAGCAAGGTTCTTGAAGAGGAGCGCCAAACCCTTAGGAGGTGGCGTAATCGACTCCAATTCGAGACCAAGCTGGCGCAGTCGAGGATTGCTGAGGACAAGGAATGGATCAGGCGGGAGAAGGTCCGCCTGGAGCTCTGGGGTGAGATGCTGGACGAGAGGGAGAGCATGACTCACAACCTCGACGCCCAATCCCGGGAGTACCATGACCAAGCTAAGGCTGCTAATGATGCGGCCAACGCTCGGTTCGATCAACTCGAGGCCATCAGTACCGCACTCATCAAGCGCCGAGAGGCACTTGAGGGAAGGGAAAAACGGCTCGAGGATGAGGAGCAAAAACTCCTGGAGCTACGGGACGACGTCTTGCGACGTGAAGAAGAGCTCGCCGAGAAGACAGCTCTGGCGGACAAGGGCCTCGAGGAGCGCGCTAAAAAATTGGAAGAGCGCTGCCTCGAGGAGGAGGAGAAGACCTGGGTGCGAGGGCAGGAGCTCTACGAGTATGAGTGCTCCCTCGTCGCCCGGGAGAAGAAAATAGAGGCTAGGGAGAAAGACCTGGTCGACCGCCGGAACAAGATCCACCTCCGGGAGGAGGAGCTCGGAAGACTCGAAAAGCGGGTTGCTGCGAAGATTCAGCAAAACGCCAAAGAAGTCGAGCGCCTCTCCCGCGAGAATTTGGAGCTGGCGGCGGCCCGGAGGTCCTTGGAAGAGATGAAGGGCCTGAGGAAGACGGACTCCCTGCAAATTTGGGAGTTCCTGAGCAAGGCCGACGATGCGCTAGCGCCGATGGGTTTCAGCCCCGTGCTTCCGGATGATCCGGAGCCGGAGCCGGACCTTGCGGTGCAAGCGTTGGGCGCTGCGGGCAGCAAGCTCTCCAAGGTGGGCGACGTCATCGC
Source organism: Tuctoria greenei (assembly GCA_036927565.1). Classification (NCBI taxonomy): domain Eukaryota; kingdom Viridiplantae; phylum Streptophyta; class Magnoliopsida; order Poales; family Poaceae; genus Tuctoria; species Tuctoria greenei. Next base: position 222,891,375 of record JAYESD010000002.1, on the reverse strand, counting down.
GGACCAGTTGGAGGTCGAGGGGCAATCCCTGGCTAGGAACGTCACAGAATATGTGTTGACGTGCTACACTAGCCGGAACCCTCGATTCCCTCTGGACCCGGTGCTTGAAGGCCCCGTTGAAGGAGAAGGCGAAGCTACCCGAGCCAGCGTGTCGGAGGTCGCCCAGAAGGTCGCTGAGTTCTTCCATAGGGTCTAGGACTATCTTTCTTAGCCTTTATTTGTATCTTCTCTTCTTCCTCAATTTTGTAATCCTTTGTCCCCAGATGTAATCTCTGGTCTTCAAATGAAATGAAATCCCCAATTTTTCGTGAATTTCATTTTTTGTCTTCAACATCTTTGTCTTCACTTGGCCCCCTGGTAGATGTGCACAATTTGATTGTGGACATGTACCAAAAGGATGTTGAGTTTTGTTGAAGACAAATTTGCTTCGAACTCGTGTAGTTTAGGTCCGAAGTTTTCGATAGTGAAGGTCCCTTGAAGTCGTCGGAGCTTAGAAGCTCTGGCACTGTCCATCGTCGGAGCTTAGTAGCTCCGGCAGGAGCCTCTACCAACACGTTGAGTGTCGATAGTTAATACTTCAAGGTGTCGGAGCTTAGTAGCTCCGGCAATGACCCTTGCCACGCCTGGCTTGCTGGCAACAGACTCTAGTGATAGAGTCTTCTCACCATCTTTAAGTTAACGCCGGTGGGAGTCGGAGCTTGGTTAACTCCGGTTTTTCTCCATCAATATCGGGTTTATTTTTCCTGCACACTTAAGCCAAGAAAAACAGTAAAATTCGTTCCTTATCTATAACTTCGTCGCGGCTTACGGTTCTCAAGAGAATTTCAAGTTGAACACGATTTTTAGTATAATTGGATGAATTGTCTTTTCTTTTAGATCCAATTGTCCATGGACCCACCTTACTTTGGCCTGCCGGGATGTAGGTAGAGTGGCGTACTTAGGGTGCTTGACCAGGCTAAGTCGATAGCGCACTCCGGCCCTAGAATGGCTTGGCGGCTTTCAGGCGAGTTGACCACAGACGATATTTAAATCTAAAAAATCTGACAATTCAACTCAAATTATACATAAACCGGTTTAACTAGAACTTCTTAAGAATTGCACGTTTCTGTTATAGACAAGAAAGAGAAAAATAAAAATGTCGAGCCTTATGCAAAAATGAATGCACGTGGAGTCTATTTCACATGAAGATGTCTTTCATTATAGGTCCGGGGTACAGGGGAAACAAGTACACTCTTAGGGTACGGAACCAGGCTAAGCGTGTTCGGTTTCTCGTTTAACCCAGGGTAATTAGCTACACTTCTAGTCCGGAGACTGTATCAAGTGTTGCATGAGCTTTCCAAACCTTTCGGGAAAGGTCCGGCTGCTCTCCCGGAGGAACTACCCGACTCTGTACAATGACTCTATAACATACACTTCAAGTTACTTAAGACTCACCTCCGTGGAATTAAGTGTAGAACTTACGGAGGTGCTCGATGTTCCAAGGATTTGGGAGAGGTGTCCCATCCTCGGCAGCCAAGCGAACGCTTCCGGGACGGGATACTTTGATCACTCGGAAGGGCCCTTCCCAGCCGGGGGAGAGTTTGTTTTGCCCTTCTCTGGATAGTATTTTCCGTAGCACCAGATCGCCTTCCTCGAGCTGTCGGTTGTGTACATGCCGCTGATGATAGCGCCGTAGAGCTTGGCGATATCGGGCATTCCGAACAGCTGCTTGGCACCTTCCCTCCTCAAGGAGGTCTAGGTCTTCACGCCGGAGCTGGTCCTGCGCGGCTTCGTCGAAGGTCCGGACTCGGAGGGAACCCAAGGTGATTTCCGGAGGAAGGATCGCTTCAGCTCCGTACACCAGGAAGAAGGGTGTTTCTCCAGTTGCCCGACTTGGAGAAGTCCTGTTAGCCCATAGAGTGGGCGGAAGCTCTTCGATCCAATTAGCTCCGTGCTTTTTCAAACGCTCATAAGTGCGCGTTTTGAGTCCTTTAAGGATCTCTGCGTTTGCTCTCTCGGCTTGTCCATTGCTGGCAGGATGAGCTACGGAAGCGTAGCAAACTTGTATACCGAGGTCTTCGCAATATCCTTGAAATGCGGAGCTTGTGAACTGAGTCCCATTATCAGTGATGATCTTGTTTGGGACTCCGAATCTGCTCACGATAGATTGTAGAAAATTGATTGCAGATTGTTTGTTGATCGTGACAACAGGAGTAGCTTCCGGCCACTTGGTGAACTTGTCGATGGCGACGTACAGGAACTTATAACCTCCGACGGCTCTTGGGAAGGGTCCCAAGATGTCCATCCCCCACACAGCGAAAGGCCACGTAGGAGGTATCATTTGTAAGGGCTGAGCAGGTGTATGAATTTGCTTTGCATGAAATTGGCATGCTTTGCATTTCTTCACTAGCTCAGTAGCATCCTGGAGCGCTGTAGGCCAGTAGAAGCCGTGCCGAAAGGCTTTTCCGACCAGCGTGCGGGAAGACGCGTGGTTCCCACACTCACCTCCATGGATTTCTGCGAGGAGCTCGCAGCCTTCTTCCCTTGTGATGCACCGCATTAGGATGCCGTTGGCACCGCGCCGGTAGAGATCCCCTTCTACCAACGTGTATCTTTTAGCCAATCTGACTACCCGGTTAGCGAATACATCATCGTCAGGAAGGATGTTATCTTTCAAGTAGTTCCGGATCTCCGAGATCCATGCATCGGAACTGACTTGAGCATTTGAGTCTTGCGTGCTGGGTTGCTCGGAGCTTCCGGCAGCACCTACGACCCTTGATGGCTGCCATGGTAACAGGGCCATCGGGACCGTCAGCTTCGGGATGCTGATCTCGCCCCCTTCGTTCAGCTCGGCAGGCTGAACTGTGGGTTTTGACAACCTCCGGACAAAGGTTCCGTCTGGAGCCGGAGCTCCGGTTGACGCCTTGGTCGAGAGTTCGTCAGCTTCAGCGTTGTGAGCACGCTGAACATGGTGAAGGTCTAGGACTTCGAAGTCCTTCTGAAGCCTCTGGACTTCAAGGAGATAAGCAGCCAGCTGGAGATTATTGCAGGAGCATTCACCCTTCACCTGTTTGATGACAAGTTGTGAATCTCCTTTGACCAGCAACTGTTTGACACCATATGATAGTGCCACCTTCAATCCATATATGAGTGCTTCGTACTCCGCCATGTTGTTGGTTGCCTTGAAGTCAAGGTGCACCATGTATTTTACCTTCTCCCCGGTTGGTGCGAGGAGAAGGATTCCAGCTCCGGCTCCCTGCTTCTGCATGGAGCCGTCGAAGTAAAGGGTCCAGTGAGGCTTAGTGAAGGCCGGAACTTGTGGTTCCTTCTTCTGCTCGCTGGGGCCCCCAGGGTTTAATGGAGAGGGAGTCCATTCTGCCACGAAATCTGCCAACGCTTGACTCTTGATTGCTTGTCTTGGAATGAATTCGAGGTCGAATTCAGCCAATTCCGCTGCCCACTTTGCTATATTCCCAGTTGAATTGGGATTATGCAGAATCGCTCGAAGTGGATATGAGGTTACCACCGAGACTTTGTGAGCTTGGAAATAATGTCGAAGCTTCCTTGAGGCAATAAGAACCGCGTAGAGCAGCTTATGCACCTCTAGGTATCGAGTCTTGGCATCATGTAACACTTCACTGATGAAGTATACTGGGCGTTGAATGGTCCGGACCCTCCCGGAGGGGTCCGGAACTTCCTCTTCATTGATCCGGACCCTGTCAGAGGGGTCCAGACTATCTTCGGGGACCTTCGGGTTCTGGGTGGAGGAACCCGGAGCTTCTTCAGGAATGACTTGGATCCTATCGGAAGGATCCAGGTCCTCTGAAGTGGCTTCTTGTGGGCCCAAGTCTGGGAGCTGGGACCCAGACCCGCTTTCAGGAACCTCCGGATCCTCCCGAAGGGATCTAGATTCCTGAGTATTGGGTAGTTCCGGTCTTTCCGCAACCAGAACCATACTGACGACTTCGTCAGCTGCTGAAATGTAAAGCAATAAAGGCTCACCAGGGTTCGGAGCTACCAAGACTGGTAGGGTGGTGAGGAACTGTTTCAGCTCCTGGAATGCCTTCTCTGCTTCTTCAGACCATTGGAATGGTCCGAACTTCCTCAGCAACTTGAAGAAGGGAAGTGCCCTTTCCGCCAGTCTTGAAATGAACCGACTGAGGGCTGCTAGACATCCAGTTAATTTTTGGACGTCTTTGATGCGGGTTGGTGGCCGCATGTCTTCGATGGCTTTTATCTTCGCCGGATTAGCCTCTATACCCCGGTGACTTACCAGGAAACCAAGAAGCTTTCCGGAACTAACCCCGAAGACGCACTTGTCTGGGTTTAGCTTCGTGCGGGTGGCCCGCAGCTTGTCGAAGACAGCCTGCAAGGTGTCCAAGAGGGACTCCTTGTTTTTGACTTTGACCACGATGTCATCAACGTACACTTCCACTATGTCTCTGATGAGTTCTTCGAAAGTTTTGTACATTGCTCGTACAAAAGTTGAAGCTGCATTCTTGAGACCAAAAGGCATGGCTGTGTAACAATACAATCCATCCACTGTGATGAATGAAGTATGTTCTTCATCTTCCCTAGACATCCGGATTTGATGATATCCTGAATATGCGTCTAGGAAACACAGTAACTCACACCCGGAGGTGGAATCCACTATCTGGTCTATTCTAGGTAGTGGGAATGGATCTTTTGGACATGCCTTATTCAGTGTGGTGTAGTCGATGCACATCCGAAGTTTCCCGTCGGCCTTAGGCACAACGACTGGGTTTGCCAGCCATTTTGGATGGTAGACTTCTCGGATGAATCCGGCTTCGAGCAACTTCTTCACTTCTTGTCGGATGAAGTTCTGTCGCTCTACAGATTGCTTCCGAGGTTTCTGGTGTACAGGCCGAGCGTCGGGGTAAATCTTCAGATTGTGCTCAATCACTTCCCTGGGGATCCCAGGCATTTGTGACGGTTGCCAGGCAAACACGTCAACGTTAGCCCGGAGGAAAGTGATGAGCGCGAGTTCCTATTTGTCGTTCAAGCCACCCGATATGCGGGTAGTTTGGGTGACATCGGAACCAATTTGGACGACTTTGACGGGAATGTCGGTGTCGCCGCTTGGCTGCACACGGGGTGTAGAGGTCGAGCCTCGTTGACGAATGCTCGGAGGTTGTGGAGCTTGCTTCTGTCTGGAGTCCTCCTCTTGCGCTGTGGTGAGTGCATGGAGTTCCTCCAGAGCAGTTACTCCGGCAGTGCGATCTCCACGGATCCGGAGAACGCCTACTGGTGTTGGCATCTTCAACACCAGGTATCCATAATGAGCAGCTGCCATGAATTTGTACAAGGCAGGTCTACCCAAAATGGCATTGAATGGTAAGTTGATCTGAGCGACGTCGAAGATCAACTTTTCGGTGCGATACTTCTCCCGGGTCCCGAAGGTAACAGGGAGAGTAATAGCTCCGAGTGGGGTTATGGCCCCCGGACCTACTCCGGAGAAAGGTCGAGAGGGCTGGAGGTCCGAAGGTCGAAGCTGAAGCTTAGTGAAAGCTTCGAAGCTGATGAGATTAAGCCCCGAACCTCCGTCTACCAGGACATGATGGAGCTGGATGTTGTTGATGGTGGGAGATACCATCAAGGGTAGCTGACCAGCTCCGACCATGCTTTGAGGACAGTCCGAAGCATCAAAAGTGATGGGTGTGTCCATCCACTTTCGATGTGGCTCCGGTCTAGCTGTAGGAGCTACAGCAGCCATATCCCGTCGCATAGTCTTAATGACGCGACGAGAGGTGATGTCCCATGATCCACCAAAGATGGTGTTCATGGTTTTTCGACGCTCGTTGTCAGAGACGTCGGAATCATCGTCGACGGAGGTGTAGACGGCTTTCAAGACCTTTTTGGGGTCTTGAAACCCTAACTCCTCTTCAGCCGGAGCTTCATCGACCTTTTGTTTTCCCTCCCTCTGACGGAAGGGAGACCCTTCCCGGCGCTTGTGGTAGCGCTCGGCAAGGTTTTGGACCTCCCGGCAGTCCTCCAGTTTGTGGCTGCTCGTTTTGTGAATGGGGCACCACATCTTAGATTTGCCACCGTCTTCAGAAGACGGTCGAGGTTGCTTCTCGGGGCGTGGCCCCCGGCCACCAGGAGTTGCAGCGGCTGCAACGTTGGATGTGCCGGCCGACGGCTTCTTCTTGCCGTTGGTCTTCTTTTTCTTCTTGCCACTCCCGGAGGTAGCGGCTTCTTCTTTGGAGGATTTTTTATGATCCTCCAGGGCTGGTTTGGAGTGCATTTCACGGCCCTCCGCAGCTCTGGCACATTTGTCAGCCAGGCTGAAGAGCTCCGTGACGCTGGTGATCTCTTTGATCGCCAGCTTCTCCAACATCTTCTTGTCTCGTACACCCTGTCTGAATGCCACAATGACAGAAGCGCTTGAGATAGAAGGGATTGTGTTACGTACCTGAGAGAATCTCTGGATGAATGACCGCAAAGATTCTCCTCCTTTTTGCACAACCGCAAAAAGGTCCAGTTCGGTGCCCGGACGGGTGTATGAACTCCCGAAATTGGCGGTGAACTGGCGGCATAGCTCCTCCCAACTGTCGATAGAGTTGGGTGGAAGGCTCATAAACCAGGACCTGGCGGTCCCAGTTAAAGCCACTGGAAAGTAATTGGCCATTACAGCCTCGTTTCCTCCAGCTGCTAAGATCGCAGTGGAGTATATCTGTAGGAATTCTACGGGATTGACAGTCCCGTCGAATTTTTCCGGCAAGTGTGGCCGGAACTTCTGTGGCCATCTAACCATGCGCAGGTGCATGGCTAGGGCGGAACAGCCTCCTCCTACTCCTTCCAAAGTAGAAAGGTCTTGAGCATCTCGTCTTTCTCGAGCTCGCTCGATGTGGACACGGCCATCCTGTTGGCGGTATCGGCGATCAAGCTCCGCCCGGAGGTCGTGTGTCGAAAGCCGAGATGCAGTATGGGCACGTCGTGCCCCAGAGGGCAACGACGTCACTTGCTGTGACGCAGCTCTTCTCCGGTTGTTGGAGACATGTGGACCAAGTCTTCCAGACAACGTTCGTCGCTGCGACGGGGCCCGCCCTGAAGGAGGTGGACCCTGATTGTTGAGGCGTTCGGCCGCTGCTGCGACCAAATGCTCAATATCAGCTCTCCATTGCTCCATGGCACCTTGAGATGCATCCGGAGGTGGTGGTCGCTGAAGGAGAGCACGCGCTGCATGGAGTGCGTGTTCTGGGTTGTCACGACTTGCCGGCGCAGAATGTGACGCCGGTGCACCATCATGTCGTTCGACATGTCTTGCCGGAGAAGATGGCGGTGGTGGGAGTGTGACTCCCGCTGGAACTGAGGCTCCTGCCGGTGGTTGCATGTTGGAGGGATTGCCTCTGACAGCCTGAGCAGCAGGTTGCCCGTTGGATGATCCAGCCGCAGAATTCACCATTCTTGAAGATCTCAGGCCCCCCTACCTGGCGCGCCAACTGTCGACTGTTGGAGTCGGCAGATCCCCTGACACTACGAAAGTGTGGAAGGAGTTTGTGGTTCGGTTTGGGCGCGCGGAGACTCAAGAAGGTGAATTGCGATTGGACTCGAGTGACACAGTAGTTTACGTGGTTCGGGCCGCCTGAGCGTAATACCCTACTCCACGGGAGTGTATGTGTGTTGTATTAACTTGTGAGCTTGAGTGTGTTCCAGTGTTCTCTCCTCGTGTATCGTCGGTTTGTCCTTTTATAGTACAAGGACAAACCGTTACAAGTCAGCCTGGCCCGACATGTGGCCCTGGCGGTTATTGGCATTGATACACAAGATTAATTGTTGTTAATAACCCTGTAACGGCTCCGACAGTGCCGTTACAGGTGTTAAGATCATCCGATTAAATATCATTAATGTAGAATTAATGATAATTAATCGGGTCTTGAAGTCCGCGGCTGTCCTTGGGAGATCCGGAGCCGTTACAACGTCTCCCGGGGGTTTAAAGCGGCCAGCTCCGACGTATGGACACGTGGCAGCTCCGGAGCTTGCTCGTGGGAAGCGGGAAGCTCCGGGGCGGTTTGCTACGTGTCAGGTCCGGAGCTTCTCTCGGTCAGGGGCTACCTCCGGAGGTGCCGTTTCAGTACTTGGCCCGGAGCTTCACCCTTGCGGGTAATAGCTCTGGTCTGACAGTACACGTGGCAACCTAGAGGTGAACCATGTTGGAGAAGCGGGTCCGGTCACGTCTGGCGAGTGGGCCCCCGAGGGTCTTCAATTTGAGTAGATGTCCTTCCCTTGAGATCTTTGTAACCTCAGGGGGTGTATGGTTTTTAGGGTACCGACAGCAGTGCTTCTGCTTTTCATTTGCAATGTTTCGTACTTGCTTTACATTGTTGGAAAGGTTGCTTAGTATTCATTTGCTAAGTTTTTGGTGCATTTTGGATGATATGGATGACATCGTGTTACTATGGTTTTGCAACATGATTATGTGAGGTTCTCACGTAAGGTGTTGTGTTCGGAACTAACTTGAGTCAAGTCGAGGACATGAACTCGTATGGATTGGTTGTTTATTCATGTGCAGGTGTTGCTTGAGTTCAAGTCATGGCTGGTGACGGGATCCATTGGACTAGTCTTAGGGAGGAGATGAGGTTCCAACAACCAAGTTCGGGAGGAACTGTGGTTGAGCTGATTAGGAGGTCGCGCAGGATGATTGAATCAAGGGCAGTGCATATGAAGGTTTCTGAACGTCGAAGGAAGGTGTTCGCACGTATGCATACGGTGCATGACGTGGCAACATGGTTTCGAAGATGGGATAAGGAAGGAAAGATCTGGTTGGAAGGATCGGATCGTACCGGTTGATGACTTTGGCTGCGGCGGAGTCGGTTATGGCTCGGTATGGAAAGTATCGAGTTGGTTATGTTAAGATTTCGTGTGGGTCACGAATTTGAGTTGTTTAGGAATGTGGGATATGTTCCTAAGGTGTTTGGAAGTCTTAAGATTGCTTCTATCTGCGTATAGAAGAATCTTGAGCAGTTATGGAAAGTTAGGATTCGTGATCTGAGTAGGATTGGAGTCCTAGTTGATATTGGGTTGGCCTAAGGGCTGGTTATATAAGCAAGGAAGCCCAGAGCTCGTGGTGCACGACTTTGGGGCTGTTCCTCTTGTGTTCTATTGAATAAAATTCGTAGTTTGAAGGAACTTTTGTGCCTTGTTCGTCCGACTTGATCCAGACAAGTTTTACTCGTCGAGTTTCTGGACAGCACTACCTTTCATCGGTGGTTTTATCATAACTCAAGTTTTACAGATCCAATTGTCGTGATTCTTTTTTGGTTGTCTTCACAACTTGATTATCTATCATATTTCAAAATTTCACAGTCATTGGATTTGTGGTTTCTGATATACACGAGTTTCATTGCAGCGTTCCAAAACTGTTTTTCTCGGGTAGGACAGATTGACCATTGTTTGATCTTTCGATCATAACTTGAGTTTTTCTCGTTGGATTTGAGTGATTCTTTTTGTGTTGTCTTTGTGACTTGATTATCTCTGATATCTATCACTTTTGTCACGGTGAAACACGTTTAGATTAGTCTCACACACGATTTCTTCAACAGATCGTTTTTCTGCCGAAAGGGTTTGGGGTTTAATTGTTTCCGCTGCATAAGATTTTTAAATCTACCATTCACCCCCCTCTGGTAGCTTTTCACGTGCTCTTCGATCCTACAATTGGTATCAGAGCCACGGTGCTCTAATCTTTGTGATTTGCGCATGTTTTTTACCAATCATCATGGAGAAGTACTCTGCCAAACCTTGTGTGTTCGCTGGTATTGATTTTCAGGTTTGGAAGGCATGCATGGAGGCTTTCATCCAGGAACAAGGCTTTGCAATATGGGAGAAGGTATACAATCCTTACGAAGTGCCATCAAACAATCAAGTTATAGCTACAAATCTGAGAGATGTCGACAACAACAACAAGGCTCGAAACTTGATCATCCAAGGACTCACTCAAAGCGATTTTGATCGTGTCATGCACCTCCGATCAGCATACGATGTTTGGAGAGCTCTCTGTGATTATCATGAAGGCTCCAACACAATCAAGGAGGTAAAACAAGATATGTTCAAAAAGGAATATATGCGTTTTGAGATGCAACCAGGTGAGTCTATCGATGACCTTTTTGCTCGTTTCAATAAAATTCTCAGCAACTTACATAGTGTCAATGTAAATTTTTCTGATGCTGAGAATGCTAGGCAACTTCTTAGTGCGTTAGACATGTCAATTTGGAAGATGAAAGTAACATCTATTCGTGAATCAACTGTCATGAGTTCTCTTACATTAGATGTACTTTATTCTAAACTAAAAACTCATGAAATTGACATCCTAGCACGTAAGAACCCAAATAAGTCTATTGCATTTGTTTCACAACGTGATATGTCTAGCTCCGGCCAATCATCATCTTGCAATACTCTTGCTTTGTTGTCCTCACTAACCCTGGAGCAGATCGAAGAATTTCCAGAAGAGGAGTTGGCACTCATCTCTACTAGATTCTCAAAAGCATTGCAAAATGTGAGAACTAGAAGGAGAGGAAGCTTCGGACCTCAACGCTGTTTTGAATGTGGTAAAATAGGACACTTTCGTACAGAATGCCTTAACCTTTCAGGTCCGACCACCCGGGAAGAAAAACAAAGCAAGGTCCGGACCTCCTCTGAAAATTCCAACAAGAAAAAGAAGGGTATCATAGGACGCAAGATGATTAACAGCTTCATCACCGCACTTCAAGAACTTAGCTCAAGTGATGTAGACTTTGAAAGTGATGAAGATGATGATGATCTGGCCAACTTATGCTTCATGGCGGGCAAAACAAGATCAAGATCAAGTCAGGAGGATGCAGAACACAACAGTGAAGACGATGAGGTATGTTCTTCCTGCAATGAAATGTGTGATGCTATTTCTCGTGCGACTATTATTGTCAAGAAAAAGGACAAAAAGCTTAGGGATAATGCTGCTAAAATTGAATCACTAGAATCTGAAATTAACCGTTTAAAAACTTTGATTCCTAGTGATGATGCATGTCCCTCATGTGACTTAATCTATGAACAATTGTCCACATTAAGAAGTGCACACTCCTCCACTCTAGATAGACTTGATATAGAAATTGAAAAGAACAAAGAGCTTGCTGCACTTAATGATAAAAACTTGAAAGATGCTAGCTGTTCTACAATTGATTTGCATTGTTCTAGTTGTGATGATCTCGATAAAAAACTGCAAGATGCTATGAATGAAATTTCTATATTGAACAATGCTTTACGTTCTCATGAAGTTAAATTTTGTTCCAATTGCAAACTAAAAGGAAAAACTTCATGTGAAAATTGCTTTGATCTGTCCAATAAACTTGACAACATGCATAGGACATTAGATCGGTTTTGTAATGGGAATAAGAACCTAAACTTGCTGCTGAATTCTTCCAAGTCTTGCAATGATAAAACTGGTTTAGGTTTTGATTCTCATGCTCATGTTAAGGCACATCCACCTAAAAGTGTAAAGTCATTAGGAAGTGGTTTGATTCAAACAGTTCCTAAACAAAAAGGAGTGGTTTTCAAATCTGCAGGAGTGTTGTCTCATTCGGTTTCAAATAAAAATATTGCTTGCTCATCTAGACATGAACACAAAGTTAAATTTCATTGTACCTTTTGTGGTACAAATGGTCATGTCATAGATTTTTGTTATAGACTAGCTAAACAACTGAAAGGGGAAAGAAAAATTGCTAGATCTTATAACTTTCATGCAATTAGAAAAACACAACATGCTTTAGTGAGTCAGAAATTTGAAAAGGTAGCTTCCGGACCTTCTGGTAAGAAATCCGCAAAAGCAGCTCCGATAGTTCTGATAGCTCTGAGAGCTCCCGGACCTTCTGTTGTTTCATTCGAAACTTCAGCTTTTGCTTCCGGAGCTTCAGCCTTGTCTTTTGGAACTTCTGCTTTTACCTCCGGAGATACTGGTTTTTGTGCTAAAAGAGTTAAGAATAGAAAACCTCAAACTTCGACTCATAAACCTGCTATTTTATCTCAGCTTTCACGTGTTTTTCCTACTGCACGTCGTGTGACTCAGTACTGGATACCTAAATGCCTTTTGACTAACCCCAGTATTGAGTCATCGACGTATTGTGCTTCTATGTAGGTTACACGTTTGAGGAAGGAGAACATTTGGATTGTGGATTCAGGTTGCTCACGCAACATGACCAGTAACAAAGATTGGTTCTCCTCCCTCTCTTTTGTGTCACGTGTAGAAAATGTTACTTTTGCCGATAATTCTTCAACTTCTATAATTGCTAAGGGTTCGGTTAGAGTAAATGATCACTACAGTTTGAAGGATGTGGCACTTGTCAGAATTTGAAATACAACTTGCTTTCTGTTTCACAATTGCTAGATGAAAATCTAGAAATTATTTTCAATAAAAACTGCTGCAAAGTTGTAGGTTCAAATAGTGAGCGTATTTTTAACATGTCTCGGTTTGGAAGAGTTTTTAAAGCTGATTTTGATATGTCTTCCTCTAAGCATATGTATCTAGTTGCTAATGATTCAAAGGACTTATATTTTTGGCATCGTAGACTTGGTCACGTAGGCTTTGATCACCTAACGCGTGTTAGTGTTCTTGATCGCATACGTGGGCTGCCTAAGCTTAATGGGGACAAAGAAATTGTGTGCTCTTCTTGTAGACATGCTAAGATGGTTGCAGGTTCACATACTCCTCTCACAATGATCATGACAACTGAACCATGTCAACTTTTGCATCTTGACGCCGTAGGACCTTCACGTGTTCAATCCTTCGGAGGTAAATGGTATGTTCTTGTTATCGTTGATGATTATTCTAGATACTCTTGGGTTTACTTTATGGCGTCTAAGAATGAAGTTTTTAGTCACTTTAGGACTTTATTTCTTAGATTATCAATTGATCACCAAGGATCTTTAAAGGCAATTAGAAGTGATAACGGAACTGAATTTAAAAATCAATCTTTTGATCACTTTTGTGCTGAAAATGGAATAGATCATCAACTTTCTTACCCATATGTACCTCAACAAAACGGTGTTGTAGAAAGAAAGAATAGAACCTTAGTTGAGATGGCTAGGACTATGCTTGATGAATATCAAACTCCTAGAAAATTTTGGGCTGATGCGTTAGCAACCGCTTGTTATGTCTCAAATCATGTTTTCTTGCGTACTAAGCTAGGTAAAACACCATATGAGCTCCGGTTTGGACATAGGCCTAGTGTTACACATTTTCGGGTCTTTGGTTGCAAATGATTTATTAAGAAACATGGTAATCTTGATAAGTTTGAACCTCGATCCATTGATGGCATGTTTCTTGGTTATCCATCTCATACTAGAGGCTACCGTGTGCTTTTACTTGACACTAACAAAATTGTGGAGACTTGTGAAGTGTCTTTTGATGAAGCTAGCCCAGGTACTAGCTCTGGTGTTGCAGGACCAGATCCGTATTCTAAGGGGGGGGGGGGGGTATTTCGAAGATGAAGAAGAGCAGGTGATACCGCCTGGTAGTTCCGAAGTTGACACGTGTCCAGCTCCGGACATTGAACAAGCTTCGGCTATCACCTATGCTGGTCCTGATTGTCCACAAGTCACAAGCTCATCAATCTACGATGAACCTAATGAAGAAGAAGCTTGTGAGACATCTGTTCCCCTACGTTTTTACAAAGATCATCCCTCACAACAGATGATTGGAAGCTTGCACGAACGAGTCACACGGTCCAGGTTTTGCGATCTAAACTCTTATGCTCATTCTGCTTTTGTTGCTTCTTTTGAACCCAAAGATATATCACATGCACTCACTAATGAATCTTGGATTATTGCCATGCAAGAAGATTTAGAAAATTTTGAAAGAAATAATGTTTGGAAACTTGTACCTCCATCTCAAGGTCACACTTTAATTGGAACTAAATGGGTATATAAAAATAAACAAAGTGAGGATGGGGTTGTGGTTAGGAATAAGGCTAGGTTGGTTGCTCAAGGTTTCACACAAGTTGAAGGTCTAGATTTTGATGAAACTTTTGCTCCTGTCGCTAGATTAGAAGCCATAAGAATTTTGTTAGCTTTTGCAGCATCTAAAGGTTTTAAGCTATTTCAAATGGATGTTAAAAGTGCTTTTCTTAATGGCTACATAGATGAGGAGGTTTATGTCAAACAACCACCAGGTTTTGAAAATCCAGATTTTCCTAATCATGTTTACAAACTGTCCAAAGCCTTATACGGTCTCAAACAAGCCCCTAGAGCATGGTATGATAGGTTAAAAACATTCTTACTTGAAAAGGGGTTTACCATGGGCAAGGTTGATAAAACTATTTTTGTGCTTAAACATGGCAATGACTCATTATTCATTCAAGTGTATGTGGATGATATTATCTTTGGTTGTGCTTCTCTTGATCTTGTGTCCAAGTTTTCAGCAATGATGAGTTCCGAATTTGAAATGAGTATGATGGGTGAACTCACTTACTTTTTGGGGCTGCAAATCAAGCAAACCAAGGAGGGTACATTTGTGCATCAAACGAAGTATACCAAAGATCTCCTAAGGCGCTTCAACATGGACAAAAGCAAGCCTCTTCGGACACCAATGGGAACAGCAACAACACTTGAACTTGATGAAGATGGTGAACCCGTGGATCAAAAAGAATATAGAAGCATGATCGGATCACTTTTGTACCTCACGGCATCAAGACCGGACATACAATTCAGCGTATGTCTTTGTGCATGGTTTCAAGCTTCCCCACGTGTTTCACATCGTCAAGCCGTCAAAAGGATTCTTAGGTACTTACATGGAACCCAAGAATCTGACATTTTTCTTCCTTCTTCCTCAACCATTACTTTGAAAGCTTTTTCGGATGCTGATTTTGGGGGTTGTAGGATTGATAGGAAAAGTACTTCCAGTGCTTGTCATTTTCTTGGTAATTCTCTTGTTGCTTGGTCCTCTAGAAAACAAAATTCAGTTGCACAATCCACAGCTGAATCTGAATATGTAGCTGCTGCTAGTGCTTGCTCACAAATTCTTTGGATTGTTCAAACACTTAAGGACTATGGGGTTGATCTAGATAGTGTTCCACTGTTTTGTGATAACACTAGTGCTATTTGCATTGCCAAACACCCCATGCAACATTCTAGAACTAAGCACATTGATATTAGGTATCACTTTCTCCGAGATAACGTTGAAAAAGGAAACATTGTGCTTCACCATGTAGATACCGAACATCAATTGGCTGACATTTTTACAAAACCTTTGGATTTCACTCTTTTTGTTTCATTCGTAGTGAAATAGGGGTTATGCATCCTCATGGCTTAAATTGAAGGGGAGTTTTTGAAACTTGGGAAGTCTATGTGTGAATCTGAAATTAAAATAATATGAGCATAGTATTTCATACATATATGACTTTGTGATTCCTTTTACATGCTGAAAGTTCTTACTACATTACTCATGTTATATATTTTGTAGTTTTTGCCATGTCTAGTAATTGGAATAATTACTTACACTAAAACTGGTCATGGTCGAACTTTCTTGCTGTTTTGAACTTGTTACATGTTCACAAGTGCTTTTAATCATTAAGAATTCATCAAGTAATCAACTCACATGTTGAGTTTTTATGAACAAATATAAATTGAGAAAAGATCAAGAGAATATGCTTGCATCGCACTTCTTCTTTTGAGATGGCTTGTCATTGCACTTAGATATGAACTTAGAAGAAGTTGTGTATGACTAAAACCATGTCCTTAAGTTTCTGATTGTCAAATGACATAGGCTTGGCTTGGTTGGTTAGAATAAGGCAGATGCGCATATAATCTGTTGCAAATATCATATGATCTAAATTTATGCTTTGAAAATAATAAATTGCAGCAACTAGTGTCATGCTTTCAGGTTTTGAAATTGTTAAGTTTGTGAGATCATGACTTGCTTAAATTGAAAATTACATATGATCTCTAGCATGGCTTACGCTACTTTATGTATTTCATTGATGTGATAATGTAAAGTACTTGATAGTATGACTTGGATGAGCTTTGTTTATATGAATATGTTATAATATGCTCATAACAACTAAAGAGGGAGAGATAATTTGTTTACATGCTCATGACTTTCTGAATACATTGTCAAAGGGGGAGAGATAAGCATGAAGAGAAAGAGAATATGTGCATAAGGAGAGATAATAAAGGGGGAGAGATAATATGAGATAATATGGGATAAGTTTTTCTTCTCATTTTACTTTTGATTTACAAAGGGGGAGAAATTTTCTTCAAAATTTTTAATAACAATAAGCCAATGTTTGGATTTTAAATGGTGTTGCCAATGCATTCATCAAGGGGGAGATTGTGAGACCTATATGTGTTGAATATATTGGCTTGTAGTGAATATACTTGGCTTTGATGATAAAAGTTTCGAATATCACCAAAACACCTTTTTATCAAGGTCCGACTCTAGCTCCGAGCTATAGCAAGGTACGACGGTAGGTCTGGCTTGTTTTGGGTAGCTCCGGCTATGTTCGAAGCTAGGTCTGACTTCTTGGTAAGGTCCGACTAGCTTTGGTTAGCTCCGGTGACCTTTATCTTTAGCTCCGGCATGTCTTTGATAGTTCCGGCATATATTTGATAGCTCCAGAATGCTTTTGCTAAGCTCCGACGTACTTTGTCTAACTCCGGTTTTGGGTTGACTAGTTTTGACTAGTTTTTGGTAAGCTCCAGTGCTAGGATCTACTAGTTTTGGTAAGCTCCAGCAGGTGCTTCATTGTACTAGTTTTGGTAAGCTCCGGCGCTAGGTTCTACTAGCTTTTGTTAGCTCCGGCTCAAGATCCGGGATACTCTAGCAAGGTCCGGAACTTGACCGCAGTGCTTCTGCTTTTCATTTGCAATGTTTCGTACTTGCTTTACATTGTTGGAAGGATTACTTAGTATTCATTTGCTAAGTTTTTGGTGCATTTTGGATTATATGGATGATATCGTGTTACTATAGTTTTGCAACATGCTTATGTGAGGTTCTCACGTAAGGTGTTGTGTTCGGAACTAACTTGAGTCAAGTCGAGGACTTGGGCTCGTATGGATTGGTTGTTTATTCATGTTCAGGTGTTGCTTGAGTTCAAGTCATGTCTGGTGACGGGATCCATTGGACTAGTCTCAGGGAGGACATGAGGTTCCAACAACCAAGTTCAGGAGGAACTGTGGTTGAGCTGATCAGGAGGTCACGCATGATGATTGAATCAAGGGCAGTGCATATGAAGGTTTCTGAACATCGAAGGAAGGTGTTCACACGTATGCATGCGGTTCATGACGTGGCAACATGGTTCCGAAGATGGGATAAGGAAGGAAAGATCTGGTTGGAAGGATCGGATCGTACCGGTTGATGACTTTGGCTGCAGCGGAGTCGGTTATGGCTCGGTATGGAAAGTATCGAGTTGGTTATGTTAGGATTTCATGTGGGTCACGAATTTGAGTTGTTTAGGAATGTGGGATATGTTCCTAAGGTGTTTGGAAGTCTTAAGATTGCTTCTATCTGCATATAGAAGAATCTTGAGCAGTTATGGAAAGTTAGGATTCGTGATCTGAGTAGGATTGGAGTCCTAGTTGATATTGGGTTGGCCTAAGGGCTGGTTATATAAGCAAGGAAGCCCAGAGCTCGTGGTGCACGACTTTGGGGATGTTCCTCTTGTGTTCTATTGAATAAAATTCGTAGTTTTACGGAACTTTTGTGCCTTGTTCGTCCGACTTGTTCCAGACAAGTTTTACTCGTCGAGTTTCTGGACAGCACTACCTTTCGTCGGTGGTTTTATCATGACTCGAGTTTTACAGATCCAATTGTCGTGATTCTTTTTCGGTTGTCTTCAAAACTTGATTATCTATCATATGTCAAAATTTCACGGTCATTGGATTTGTGGTTTCTGATCTACACAAGTTTATTTGCAGCGTTCCAAAACTGTTTTTCTCGGGTAGGACAGATTGACCATTGTTTGATCTTTCGATCATAACTTGAGTTTTTCTCGTCGGATTTGAGTGACTCTTTTTGCGTTGTATTCGTGACTTGATTATCTCTGATATCTATCACTTTTGTCAAGGTGAAACACTTTTAGATTAGTCTCACACATGATTTCTTCAACAGATTATTTTTCTGCCGAAAGGGTTTGGGGTTTAATTGTTTCTGCTGCATAAGATTTTTAAATCTACCATTCACCCCCCCCCTCTGATAGCTTTTCACGTGCTCTTCGATCCTACAGTATCGCATCGAGAAGTTGGTCTTTGATGTTGCTCAGATCAACTTACCCTTCAATGCCATCTTGGGTAGGCCTGCCTTGTACAAATTCATGGCAGCTGCTCATTATGGTTACCTGATGTTAAAGATGCCAACACCAGTAGGCGTTCACCGGATCCGCGGAGATCGTACTGCCGGAGTAACTGCTTTGGAAGAACTCCATGCACTTACTACGGCGCAAGAGGAGGACTCCAGGCAGGAGCAAGCTCCAAAACCCCCAAGCATTTGTTAGCGAGGCTCGACTTCTGCACCTCGTGTGCAGCCAAGCGGGGACACCGACATTCCCGTCAAAGTCGTCCAAATCAGTTCCGATGCCGCTCAGACCACCCGTATATCGGGGGGATTGAACGACAAATAGGAACTCGCGCTCATCGCTTTCCTCCGGGCTAATGTCGACATGTTTGCCTGGCAACCGTCAAAAATGCCTGGGATCCCCAGGGAAGTGATTGAGCACAATCTGAAGATCTACCCCGGCGCCCGGCCTGTGCATCAGAAGCCTCGGAAGCAATCCGTAGAGAAACAGAACTTCATTCAATAAGAAGTGAAGAAGTTGCTCGAAGCTGGATTCATCCGAGAAGTCTTCCATCCAAAATGGCCGGCGGGAAGCTTCGGATGTGTATCGACTACACAACACTAAATAAGGCATGTCCAAAAGATCCATTCCCATTACCTAGAATAGATCAGGTAGTGGATTCCACCTCCGGGTGTGAATTACTGTGTTTCCTAGACGCATATTCTGGGTATCATCAAATCAGAATGTCTAGGGAAGATGAAGAGCATACCTCTTGCATCACAGTATATGGATTGTACTGTTATACAGCCATGCCATTTGGTCTCAAGAATGCAGCTTCAACCTTTGTATGAGCTATGTACAAAACCTTTGAAGAACTCATTAGAGACATAGTGGAAGTGTACGTCGACGACATCGTGGTCAAGGTCAAGAACAAGGAGTCACTCCTTGACACCTTGTAGGTTGTCTTCGACAAGCTGCGGGTCACCCGCACAAAGCTAAATCCAGACAAGTGTGTCTTCGGGGTTAGCTCCGGAAAACTTCTTGGTTTCCTGGTAAGTCACCGGGGCATAGAAGCTAATTCGGCGAAAATCTAAGCCATTGAAGACATGCGTCCACCAGCCTGCATCAAAGATGTCCAAAAGCTAACTGGATGTCTAGGAGCCCTCAGCCAGTTCATTTCAAGACTGGCGGAACGGCACTCCCCTTCTTCAAGTTATTAAGGAAGTTCGGACCATTCCAATGGTCTGAAGAAGCAGAAAAGGCGTTCCAAGAGCTAAAACAGCTCCTCACCACCCTACCGATTCTGGTAGCTCCGAACCCTGGTGAGCCTTTGCTGCTTTACATTTCAGCCACTGACGAAGTCGTCAGTATGGTCCTGGTTGCGGAGAGACCAGAACCATCTCATACTCAGGAGTCCAGACCTCTTCAGGAGGGTCTGGAGGTTCCTGAAACCGAGTCTGAGTCCCAGCTCCCAGACTTGAATCCACAAGAAGTTACTTCAGAAGATCCAGACCCCTCCGGGAGGGTCCAGGTCGCTTCTCAAGAAGCTCCGGGTTCCTCCAGCAAGGACCCGAAAGTCCCCGAAGAAAATTTGGACCCCTCCGGGAGGATCCGGATCAATGAAGAGGAAGCTCCGGGCCCCTCCGGGAGGGTCCGAACCATACAGTGCCCAATGTACCTCATTAGTGAAGTACTTCATGACGCCAAGACTCGATACCTAGAGGTGCATAAGCTGCTCTTTGCAGTTCTGATTGCCTCCAGGAAGCTTCGCCATTATTTCCAAGCTCACAAGATCTCAGTGGTGACTCCTTACCCACTTCGAGCAATCTTGCATAATCCCAACTCAACTGGGAATATTGCAAAGTGGGCAGCGGAATTGGCCGAATTCGATCTCGAATTCATTTCAAGGCAAGCAATCAAGAGTCAAGCATTGGCAGACTTCATGGCGGAATGGACTCCCTCTCCATCAAACCCTGGGGGCCCCAGCGAGCAGAAGCCAGAACACAAGGCTCCGGTCTTCACCGAGCCTCACTGGACCCTCTACTTCGATGGCTCCATGCAAAAGCACGGGGCCAGAGCTGGAATCCTTCTCCTCGCACCAACCGGAGAGAAGGTAAAATACATGGTACACCTTGACTTCAAGGCGACCAACAACATGGCAGAATATGAAGCACTCATTTACGAACTAAGGGTGGCACTGTCATACGGTTTCAAGAAACTGCTGGTCAAGGGAGATTCACAGCTCATCATTAAGCAAGTGAAGGTTGAATGCTCCTGCAACAATCTCCAGCTAGCTGCTTACCTCCTTGAAGTCCAGAGGCTTCAGAAGGACTTCGAAGTCCTAGATCTCCACCATGTCCAGCGTGCCCACAACGCTGAAGCTGACGAATTCTCGGCGAAAGCGTCAACCGGAGCTCCGGCTCCTGATGGAACTTTTGTCCGGAGGTTGTCAAAACTCACAGCTCAGCCTGCCGAACTGAGCGAAGGGGGCGAGATCAGCATCCCGAAGCTGACGGTCCCGATGGCCCTGTTACCATGGCAGCCATCAAGGGTCGTAGGTGCTGCCGGAAGCTCCGAGCAACCCAACACGCAAGACTCAAATGCTCAAGTTAGTTCCTATGCATGGATCTCGAGATCCGGAACTACTTCAAAGACAACATCCTTCCTGATGATGATGTATCCGCTGACCGGGTAGTCAGATTGGCTAAAAGATACATGTTGGTAGAAGGGGATCTCTACCAGCGCGGTGCCAATGGCATCCTAATGCGGTGCATGACAAGGGAAGAAGGCTACAAGCTCCTCGTAGAAATCCATGGAGGCGATTGTGGGAACCATGCGTCTTCCGGCACACTGGTTGGTAAAGCCTTACGGCATGGCTTCTACTGGCCTACAGCACTCCAGGATGCAACTGAGCTGGTGAAGAAATGCGAAGCATGTCAATTTCATGCAAAGCAAATTCACACACCGGCTCAACCCCTACAAATGATACCTCCTACATGGCCCTTCGCTGTGTGGGGGATGGACATCTTGGGACCTTTCCCAAGAGCCGTCGGAGGTTACAAGTTCCTGTACGTTGCCATTGACAAGTTCACCAAGTGGCCGGAAGCAACTCCAGTTGTGACAATCAACAAGCAATCTGCTATCAACTTTTTGCAGTCCATTTTATGCAGATTTGGAGTCCCAAACAAAATCACCACTGATAATGGGACCCAATTCACAAGCTGTGCATTTCAAGGATATTGCGAAGACCTCGGCATTCAAGTTTGCTACGCCTCCGTAGCTCACCCAGCAAGCAATGGCCAAGCCGAGAGAGCAAATGCTGAAATCCTTAAAGGACTCAAAATGCGCACCTATGAGCGCTTGAAAAAACATGGAGCCAACTGGATTGAAGAGCTTCCGCCCACTTTATGGGCCAACAGGACAACTCCAAACCGGTCAACTGGAGAGACACCCTTCTTCCTGGTGTATGGAGCTGAAGCAATCCTTCCTCCAAAAATCACCTTGGGGTCACTCCGGGTCCGGACCTTCGACGAAGCCACGCAGGACCAGCTCCGGCGTGAAGACCTAGACCTCCTTGAGGAGGGAAGGTGCCAAGTAGCTGTTCGGAATGCCCGATACTGCCAAGCCCTTCGGCGCTATCATCAGCGGCATGTACACAACTGACAGCTCGAGGAAGGCGATCTGGTGCTATGGAGAATACAATCCAGAGAAGGGTTAAACAAACTCTCCCCCAGCTGGGAGGGACCCTTCCGAGTGATCATAGTATCCCGTCCCGCAAGCGTTCGCTTGGCTACCGAGGATGGGACACCTCTCCCAAATCCTTGGAACATTGAGCACCTCTGTAAGTTCTACACTTAATATCATGGATGTGAGTCTGTAGTAACTTGAGGTGTATGTTATAGAGTCATTGTACAGAGTCGGGTAGTTCCTCCGGGAGAAGAGCCGAACCTTTCCCGGAAGGTCCGCAAAGTTCATGCAACACTTGTCGCAGTCTCAGGACTAAAAGTGTGGCTAGCTACCCTGGGTCAAATGAGAAATTAAACACGCTTAGCCTGGTTCCGTACCCTAAGAGTGTACTTGTTTCCCCTGTACCCCGGACCTATAATGAAAGACATCTTCATGTGAAATAGACTCCACGTGCATTTATTTTGTACAGGCTCAACATTTTTTATTTTTCTCTTTCTTGTCTATAACAAAGACGTGCAATTCTTAAGAAATTTTAGTTTGACTGGTTCCTATACGATTCGAGCTGTATTGTCGATTCTTCTAGATTCAGATATTGTTTATGGCCCACTCGCATGAATGCCACCAAGCCAACCTAGGGCCGGAGTGTGCTATCGACTTAGCCTGGTCAAGCACCCTAAGTACGCCACTCTACCTACACCCCGGCAAGCCGAAGTAAGGCGGGTCCAAGTACAATTGGATCTGGAAGAAAAGACAACGCATTTGGTTGTATTCAGAATCGCGTTTGACCTAAAACTCTCTTGGGAATCGTAAGCCGCGACGAAGTTATAGGCAAGGAACGAATTTTACTATTTTTCTTGGCTTCAGTGTGCAGGAAAAATAAAAAATCCATGTTAATGGAGAAAAGCCGGAGCTAACTAAGCTCCGACTCCCCCTAGGTGGCTTGTAATCGATGTTAAACATTGAAAACGAGCATCACCGGAGCAACCAAGCTCTGGTAAAGCTAGTGGGGCCAGCCGTCGACGCAAAATAAATGATGGTGAGAAGACCCCGCAAGCGGAGTCTGCTACCAACAAACTACACGTTGGTAAAGGTCACTGCCAGAAGTACTAAGCTCCGACACCCCGGAGGACTAACTATCGATGCTCTACGCATTGATAGGGACTATTGCCGAAGCTACTATGCTCCGACGATAGACAATGCCGGAGCTTCTAAGCTCCGGCAACCTCAGGGAGCCTTCACTATCGTAGACTTCGGACCTACACTCTACAAGTTCGAAGCAAATGAGTCTTCAAAAAAACACAATATCCTCTTGGTACATGTTCACAATTAAATTGTGTACATCTACCAGGGGGCCAAGTGAAGACAAAAGTGTTGAAGACAAAAAGTGAAATTCACAAAAATTTGGGGATTTCATTCATCTGGAGACAAGGGATTACAAAATTGAGGAAGAAAAAGAGAGAATACAAGTGGGAGCTACGGAGATGGTCCTAGACCCTATGGAAGAACTGGGCGACCTTCTGAGCAACTTATGACACATTGGCTTGGGCGGCTTCACCTTCTCCTTCGACAGGACCTTCAAGCACCGGGTCCAGAGGGAATTGGGGATTCCAGCTGGTGTAGCACGTCAGCACATACTCTGCGACGTTCTTCACCAGGGATTGCCCCTCAACCTTCAACTGGTCCGCGATGACGTCGACCACCATGGAGAGTTTGCTACCCGCCGAGCTCAGCGCTTGCAACGCCAGGTCCGGCTCCGGCTCCGGATCATCCGGACGCACGGGACTGAAGCCCATCGATGTCAGAGCATCGTTGGCCTTGCCCAGGAACTCCCAAACCTGTAGGGAGTCTGCAGCCCTCAAGCCCTTCAGTTCTTCCATGGATCTTTTGGCCGCCACCAGTTCAGAATTTTCGCGAGTGAGGCGCTCAACTTCTTTGGTGTTTTGCTGAATCTTTTCAGAACTTGCTTCTCGAGTTTTCCGAGCTCCTCCTCCTGGAGGTAGATCTTGTTCCGGCGGTCAACCAAGTCCTTCTCCCTGCCCCTTACTTTCTTCTCCCTAGTAGCGATGGCACACTATTGCTCTTAGAGTTCCTGCCCTCGCACCCAGGCCTTCTCCTCCTCCTCACTGCAGCACTCTTCCAATTTCTTGGTGTGCTCTTCGAGGCCCTTGTCAGCCAGAGCCACCTTTTCGGTGAGATCCTCCTCCCTCCTCAAGACGTCATCCCGCAGCTCTAGGAGTTTCCGCTCCTCATCTTCGAGCCTTTTCTCCCTCTCCTCAAGTGCCTCCCGGCGCTTGATGAGAGTAGTGTTAATGGCCTCAAGCCTTTCTTGGCGTTCATCAGCCGCACTATTAGCTGTTTTTGTCTGCTCATAAATGGCCTGGGATTGAGCGTTGAGGGCGCGAGTCAAGCTCTCCGTGTCATCCAATAACTTGCCCCAGTACTCTAGGCGGACCTTCTCCTGCTTGATCCATTCTTTGTCATCTGCCAGCCTTGGCTGCGCCAGCTTGGTCTCGAAGTAGAGCCGATTACGCCACCTCCTAAGGGTTTGGCGCTCCTCTTCAAGAGCCTTGCTGTCGTGGAAGAATGCCAGCTGAACTTGACGCGGACTGGAGCAGGCGTTGTCAATAGACAATGACAACAGGATAGGATCCGGACCTGCTGGGGTCTCCTCCGAGGGTTCCAGCGGGTTTTCAGTTACAAAAATTGGGTCCCACTCCACAAGAGTGGTCCCCTGAGCCTCCACGGCACCAGGGCCGTCCTCCAGGATGGCCTCAGTCGCCATCAAGGAGGGTCCCGCTGATGAAGTTTCGACCTCCGGAAGTGGTTCCGAAGGACCAGCCGCTAGCTCTTCGTTCGTCCCCTCGGGCAGGGGGCCAGCAACTTCATCAGAGCACTCCGGCTCAGCTGCGGGTACCCCGGCGTCGTCACTCCTGGAGCAGGAACTGCTTCTGGCTCCGGCTTGGGCACCTCCTCTACTGGGGGATCGAGCGCTGACGCCTTCGCAACGACCGGCTCAGGCGCCAAAAGATCTTCAACAACAGCCGGCCTTGCGGCCGGAGCTTCAATGGCAATCGGCTCGGGAGCCAGAAGGTCTTCAATATCAACCGGCCCTGCGGCCGGAGCTCCAGCAACGACCGGCTCTGCGGCCAGTGCTTCAGAGGTACCCGGCCCAACCGCCGGGACTTCCTCAACATCCGGCGTGCATGCCCGGACTTCAATTACCTCCGGCTGAACCGCCGGGGCTTCGACAATTTCCGGCTCTGGGGCCGGAATTATTGCTTCCTCCGGCTCAACGGCCGAAGCTTCCATCATCTCAGCACCCAAACCCGGAGCTTCAACCTCCGGGGCAGGTGCCGCTGGCGCATCTTCTCTCCCATGGTCTAACGCTACCACGGGAGTCTCGGGGGATGAGTCGAGGTCCATGACCACGACAGCTGGCGCCGGAGCTGCCGCAGCTTCATCCACCACTTGGGGCGGCACCGGGATAGGAGCAGAGGCTTCCGCCCTCACAACTTCAGCTGCTGTGGCTGAGGGTGGAGCCTCACTCCTCTTCTTGGGAACGCTGCAGATGAAGGATGAAGAAATTTAAAAAACAGTTACTACAAAAAAACAACCGTCTGAGGTAAAGATTAAAAATTACCTTGGGAGGCTTCCGCACCAGATTGTGCAGAACCTCTTTCCCGGGCATTCTGGGCTGACCATAGCCGCCGCCGGCGTGGAAGCTCCGGAAGGCCCCCCAGAACTTGTTGCAGTCACGGGCACTTCCTTAGTCGAGGCCCTCCTCGACCGGGAAGGACCTCCGGACCTAGAGGCCTCAACTGGCCCCGGTGATGGAGTCGCATGCCCGGAGCTAGCACCCCGGGAAGACGCCGCTGCGGGTACAGTCGCCGCAGTTGTAGAAGACCTCCCCCTCTCGGGAGAAGGAGCTGATGTAGAGGTTGCAGGCCTGACGGACCTTCCGTCGGCATGCTGCAGTTTCCTCCTCCGGCTCAAGGGTTCATCCGCCGGTTCCTTGCCCTTGCCGACGACTTCAATCCTTGGCTCCGAGGCAGGGTCGGAACCACCTTCGGAAGCCCCAGGGATCACCACCCTGGAGGTCGATCTTCTCTCGATGACACCAAGGTCGTCAAGCACCGGCATCGTCCGTCGGAGCTCCCTGCTGAACTCTACTTCCACGTTCAGAGGGAGAAAGGCTGATGGCGGGGTCAAGTCATCTCCCGCAACGTCAATGCCGTGCTGGAACTTTTTAAGATGTAACTCCAAGGTTGCCCCCGCCATGTTGGACTTTAGTACGGTCTCGACCCGATCGTCGTCCATCATGCTGTTGAGGGCCCAAGCGAGTTTTTCTCTCCTCTTCAGCGGTGCCCACCTGTTGACCAGGAAGTTGCAAAATACCGCCTGAGGATTTAATCCTCCCTCCACGCACTGGCGGATCCTGGTCAGAGCAGGGTTGAAGGCATCCGACAGCACCGGAGCTTCACTCCAGACTGCAGTGTCGATGTTAGGGAGGCCTTCGGGTAGCTCCACCTTCTCGTGCTCCTCCACCCGGATGACTATCCAGTCCTTCTTCCAATCATCCCACTTTCCAGAGGGAAATGACCAGAGGTACTTGAATGGGCACTTTGAAAGTGCATCTAGGACTCCCTTGTGGGTTTTGGATGATTTATGACAAGCAATTGGGATCCTAATCCTTTTGTTGAGATGAATGCAGAAAAATAATGAAAAATGAGCAAAATGCCAAAAAGAAGGGAAATGAGAAGCAAAGTGAATTTGAGCTCAAGGAGAAGAAAATAGTAGATTATTATGTATGGAGTGTGTTAAGGGAACACACCCAAGAGCTCAATCACCTTCAAGCACACACACACAATGCACAAAGTTATACAGGACCGGACTAGTCCGATATCAGCCGGACTAGTCCGATATCACTTTCTGCACTAGATCGGACAAGTCCGGTATCCACCGGACTAGTCCGATATCTTTCTGATCCACTTCGGACTAGTCCTCCCCAATGCGGACTAGTCCTCAACACAATGCACAAGTCACACAAAATCGGACAAGTCCGTTATGATCCGGACTAGTCTGATATTCTTTCTGATCCACTTCGGACAAGTCCGGTGTCTACCCGGACTAGTCCGATATACACACTGATCTAAATCGGACAAGTCCTCCAAGTGCGGACTTGTCATCCTAAACACTTAGGGTTTCATATGTCCGGACAAGTCTGATGGCAATCGGACTAGTCCGAAGATTTCCAGTAGTAAAATCGGACAAGTCCGTTTTCAACCGGACTAGTCCGATATTCCTGGACACTTAGGGTTTGCTACACACAGCACACCGGACTAGTCCGGTGACCACCATGGACTAGTCCGATCTTTCTGAACCCTAACGGTCACTTTTAGAAACCCCATATAAATAGAGGTGCACGGCCCACTTTTACAAACTCTCTCGAACCTTAGCGCCGTCACACCTCCCAAGAGACTCAAAAACCACCTCTCTCCACGAAATTAAGTGCAAAATCGATCAATCTATTGAAGATCACTTCTAGATCATTGGAGAGACACTTGGCACACATCATTGAGCTCTTGGTTTGATTCTCTAACACACTATTGCGTTTCAATTTGTAATTTTCGAGTGTGTTATTGGTGGCTTTGTAATTTGTAATCAAGGGAGCTCTCAACGTATGAGAACGCCCCTTCAACTTGGTTATTTACCCTTTGTGATTAGTGGAAGAGGATTGGCCTTTGTGGCGATCCGACGAGGGAAGGGTTGGAGAAGACCCGGTCCTTTTGTGGGCTCCTCAACGTGGACGTAGGTTGCCTTCGTGGTAGCCGAACCACGGGATAAATCGTGTGTCTTGTCCTTTTGCGTTCTTCATCTTAATTGATCAACTTAATCTAGGGTTTGATTCACTTTGTTCAATTTGAGTTAAATTGTTGAACAAGAGTCTTAATTGTAATAGAATTTGACATACAACTATTAAACTGTCATTCAAGTTTATATTTCCGCTGCAAACATTAACGAATCAATCAAATTGACTGAACTTGATCAACTTAGCCCGTGAAAACCGGACTAGTCCGCACTTTACCGGACTAGTCCGATATCTCTGGTATTGACTTTGTTGTTGAGTGTTACAGGAACCGAGAAAATTCAAGAAGGCCTATTCACCCCCCCTCTAGGCCTACACTCAATTGGTATCAGAGCAGGTTCTTCAAGAAAGAGTGCAACCACTCGAAGAGATCGTGTCGGACATGAAGGAAGTTCAGAAAATCAACAACCAGGAAGAAGTGAACAACGACAAGAACCAAAAGCTGGAAAAGTATCTCGAAGCAATTCAATACTTCGATGATGATGAAGAGGAGACGCTGGAGCTGAAAGCACTCCTCAGAAAGAAATCACTTTCCAAAGGGAAAGCTAAAGTTGAAGAAAAGAAGAAGGGGAGTAGTCACACCGACTACTCCCGATATCCTTTTAACTATGATCGTTTAAATTCAAACAACAGCCATTACCTATCTATTCCTCTTGGAAAAGCCCCACACTTCGATGGGAGTGATTACTCCATGTGGAGGCAAAATATGAAGATGCACTTGATTTCCCTTAACCCAAGTTTATGGCATATTGTGTGCACAGGAATAGACATCCCAGATGACGACGAAGAGCTCACCCCAAGTCAAGAGCAAGCCATCCACAGAAACGCTCAAGCCGCAGCCGTAATCACCTCCTCTCTAAGTCGAGATGAATTCACAAAGGTGGACGGACTGGAGATTGCCAAGGAAATATGGGACACACTACAAACAGCCCATGAAGGTGACCGGCATGTGCGGGAGGCGAAAATTGAAATGATCGAAGGTGAACTAGGAAGGTTCGCAATTGAGGAAGACGAGTCTCCCCAGGACATGTACAACCGATTGAAGACACTTGTAAACAAGGTTCGATCATATGGGAGCAAGAAGTGGAATGACCACGAGGTTGTAAAGCTCATCCTTAGATCCTTTATGCCTCGCAATGTCACACTATGCTCTATGATCAGAGAAAGTCCCAGGTACAAGAGGATGACTCCAGATGAATTGCTTGGCAAAATCATCAACTTTGAAATGATGGAGAAACAAGCCAAGCACGTCAAAGAAATAGCCGACCTCACATCAGCCAAGAAGAAGGGAGTTGCCTTAAAGTCCACACTCAAGCCTCTATCCAAAGAAGCAAGAGAAGCACAGCTTGAGGAGGACAGTGATGATGAAAGCAGTGAGCTGGACGAAGAGGATATGATTTTGTTCATGAAAAAGTTCAAAAGAATAATGAAGAAAAGACAAGGAACAAAATCAAGTGAAGGCAAGTACAAGGAGAGGACAAAGCCGAAGATGAGGCGGGCGTGCTATAATTGTGGTGAGTATAACCACTTTATAGTCAATTGCCCGTATGACGACAACAAGAAGAAGAATAAAGAAGCCAAGCCTCAACCGAAGAAATTCTTCAAGAAGAAGAAACAAGCTGAACAAGCACACATTGGAAAGGAGTGGGACTCAAACGATGAGTCCTCATCATCCGATGAAGAAGAGATGGCTAGCATAGCCATTGAAAGCACGTCCAAGAAACCCACACTCTTCCCCACGCTCGGTACAAAGAAGGGAAATGGCACTTGCCTCATGGCAAAGGAAGGTAAACGCAAGGTAAACATCAAAACTCCTTCCATGCATTCCTACTCAAGTAATGATGAACTAGATAGTGATGATGAAGATATGTTAATTGGATTAGATAGAAAAACTGCTGCTAAAATGAAATTTTTACTTGACCAACTTGTTGAGAAGGAATGGCTAATTGATCGTCAAGAGGACATGATTATCTCCCAAAAGGAGAAGTATGTCGAACTTGACAATCTTCTAGTTCTTGAAAAGGAGAAAAACTGCTCACTAGAGCTTGAGCTAGCTTCAAGCAAGAAAACTTGCTTGGAGCTAACCAACTCAAACATTGCAATCAAGGATCAACTTGATGACCTGATCAAGGTTAACAAGATCCTTGAAGTGCAAGTTGAGTCACTCAAGCTAAGTGAATCTTCCCCCTCTTCAAGTCTACCTTCTCAACCCACTTCAACTAATCTTGTTCATATGTGCAAATGTGGTAAAATCAACACCAGTTTGAAGGAAAAGTCTACCTCCACAAAGGATAAAAATCCTACCCAATGTGGAATATTTGACAAGGAGAGGATCAACTATGCACGTAGTGCATACTTGGTCCAAAGACCTCCAAATGTCAAGTATAGCATTGGTTACTCTTATGATGGAAAGCAAAATGCTGAAAGTCATAAGAATAACAAGGGAAGGATTACCTTTGTGAAGGGAGGACCCTCACAACCTGGTAACTCGAAAATTAAGAACCCGAACTCTCATGAACACCGGACTAGTCCGGTTGTGGTCCGGACAAGTCCGGTCATCCGGACAAGTCTGGTCACCCAGACTAGTCCGATCCATAAACAACAGCAACTTTTGTTCAAAACCTTTGATGCCTCTATGTATTAATGAGAAACAATCTTGGTAAAGTTTATGCTTATTATGCTGGGCCACGCCATGGGAACACAAAATCCCATGTGTGGGTGCCCAAATGTATTGTAACTAACCTCCAAGGACCCAAGCAAGCTTGGGTACCTAAAACCAAGGCATAATTTGTTTCTGCAGGCCTATTCCTCTGGTGGATCCAAATGGGTGCTAGACAGTGGATGCACCAACCACATGACCGAAGAAAGGAGGATGTTCGTGGAATATTAGGAAAACGAGGACCCAAATGAAGGCATCTACTTCGGAGATAATAGTCAAGGAAGGGTGCCCGGTACCGGTAAAATAGCAATATCCTCTGAACACACTCTTTCTCATGTTTTACATGTTGAATCTTTAGATTATAACCTGTTGTCCATATCTCAATTATGTGACAAAGGTTATAATTGCTTGTTCACTAACGAGGGTGTGACCGTCTCAAGGTGGAGTGATGGTTCCGTTGCATTCAAGGGTATGTTGAAGGGAAAGCTTTACCTTGTTGACTTCAACAAGGATAAAGCTGAACTCGACACATGCTTGATTGCAAAAACCAACATGGGTTGGTTGTGGCATAGACGGCTAGCAAATGTCAGTATGAGGAATCTTCAAAAACTCCTCAATGGCGATCACATCCGAGGTTTGAAAGATGTTGTTTTTGAGAAAGACAGGCCTTGTAGCGCGTGCCAAGCCGGGAAGCAAGTTGGAGCACATCATCCTGCAAAGAACATCATGACTACGACAAGACCGCTTGAACTACTTCATATGGACTTGTTTGGTCCAATTGCTTACATAAGCATCGGCGGTAATAAATACGGTTTAGTCATTATTGATGATTTTTCCCGCTTCACTTGGGTGTTCTTCTTGCATGACAAGTCAGAAACACAAGGGACACTCAAGAAATTCTTCAAGCGAGCGCAAAACGAGTTCTAACTATCGATCAAGAGTATTCGGAGCGACAACGGCACGGAGTTCAAGAACATACAAGTGGAGGAGTACCTTGATGAGGAGGGAATCAAGCACGAATTTTCAGCACCATACTCTCCACAACAAAACGGAGTTGCCGAAAGGAAGAATCGAACGCTCATAGAGATGGCAAGAACAATGCTCGATGAATACAAGACTTTGGATCAATTTTGGGCGGAAGCAATTAACACCGCTTGCCACGCCGCAAATCGACTCTACCTTCATCGACTACTCAAGAAGACTCCTTATGAGCTACTCACCGGTAACAAACCAAACATTTCATATTTTCGAGTTTTCGGCTCTCTGTGTTATATCTTGAACAAGAAGCCCAGGACTTCAAAGTTCGCTTCGAAGTCCGATGAAGGTTTCTTGCTTGGTTATGATTCGAACACTTACGCCTATCGTGTTTTCAACAAGGCCTCCGGACTTGTTGAAGTGGCACGTGACGTAGTGTTCGATGAAACTAATGGCTCCCAAAAGGAGCAAGTTGATCAATGTGAATTAGGTAAAGAAGAAGCTCCTTATCAAGCGTTGAAGAGAATGGCTCTGGGCGAAGTTCGACCACAAGAGTCATCGTCACAAATACAAGAGGAAAGTGAACCACAAGAGGAGATCAACAATCAAGGGGGAGCTTCGATACAAGATCAATCACAAGAATATGAAGATGATCAACAAATCAACGAGGGCAACCACTCAGGGGGAGAAGAAAATGATCACCAACACACAACTCTCCAAGTGCCACACCCAAGAGTACACCAATGCATTCAAAGGGATCACCCAATCGACAACATCATCGGTGACATCCAAAAGGGAGTAACCACTAGATCTCGTATAGCTAATTTTTGTGAGCATTACTCGTTTGTCTCCTTTTTGGAACCACGCAGGACTGAGGATGCACTGAAGGATCCGGACTGGGTGGTGGCAATGCAAGAAGAGTTGAACAACTTCAAGAGAAACGAGGTTTGGGAACTTGTGGCAAGACCCAATGCAAATATAGTGGGCACCAAGTGGGTCTTCCGCAACAAGCAAGACGAACACGGAGTGGTGACAAGAAACGAGGCACGACTTGTGGCCAAAGGTTACTCACAAGTCGAAGGTTTGGATTTCAATGAGACTTTTGCTCCAGTAGCTAGGCTTGAATCAATTAGAATATTACTTGCATATGCTACTCACTATGATTTCAAGCTGTATCAAATGGACGTGAAAAGCGCCTTCCTCAACGGACCGATCAAGGAAGAGGTGTACGTGGAGCAACCACCCGGGTTTGAAGACGAAGAGTTCCCCGACCACGTATATAAACTGCGTAAGGCTCTCTATGGCCTCAAACAAGCTCCTAGAGCTTGGTATGAGTGTCTTAGAGATTTCTTAATTGATAATGGTTTTCAAATTGGCAAAATAGATTATACATTATTCACAAAGAATCTAGATAATGATCTTTTTATTTGCCAAATCTATGTTGATGATATAATTTTTGGGTCAACTAACCAATCTTTCTGTGAAGAATTTAGTAGAATTATGACAGACAGGTTTGAAATGTCAATGATGGGAGAATTGAAGTACTTCTTGGGATTCCAAGTGCGGCAACAAAGGGAAGGAACGTTCATAAGCCAAACCAAGTACACGCGGGACATACTCAAGAAGTTTGGTATGGACAAGGCAAAGCCCATAAAGACTCCCATGGCTACGAATGGCCACTTGGATCTCAATGAAGATGGACCGAGCGTCGACCAAAAGGTATATCGCTCCATGATTGGAACTTTACTCTACTTATGTGCATCTAGGCCAGATATTATGTTGAGTGTATGTTTGTGTGCAAGATTTCAAGCCAACCCTAAGGAATGTCACTTGACAGCCGTAAAAAGAATCTTGAGATATTTAGTTCATACACCCAACCTTGGTCTTTGGTACCCAAAAGGCTCCAAATTCAATCTCATTGGTTACTCCGATGCAGATTATGCCGGGTGCAAAGTTGATAGAAAAAGCACCTCTGGCACATGCCAATTCCTAGGAAGATCTTTGGTTTCTTGGTCATCTAAGAAACAAAATTCCATTGCATTATCCACAGCCGAAGCGGAGTATGTTGCAGCCGGGAGTTGTTGTGCACAACTCCTTTGGATGCGACAAACTCTAAGGGATTACGGTTACAATATGAACCGTATTCCTCTCCTTTGTGATAATGAGAGTGCCATTAAAATAGCCCACAATCCAGTTGAGCACTCTAGGACTAAACACATAGACATAAGACATCATTTCTTGAGAGACCATTCCATGAAAGGAGACATAACCATCTCACATGTCAACACCCAAAAACAATTGGCCGACATATTCACCAAGCCACTTGATGAAAAGCGTTTTTGCGAACTCCGAAATGAGCTAAATATTCTTGATTCTCGGAGTATGCCTTGAAAAGTTGCATACCTGTATGATTGCTTCAAAGATGTTGATTGAATTGTGAAAATCATCCCTCTCCATTTTTCTCTCGAAAAACTATGTCAATTATTAGATCTTGATGAATTTTTATCATTGTATGATTGTTGTATGCTTACTGGTCAAATTCATCAAGATTACTTGAATTGTTTTGCCTCTCTATTCTCTATTATTGAACCTTCAAATATATATGAATGGGCTATGCAATTCTTTCCTGGTGACCACGGACTAGTCCGTGGTTATCCGGACTAGTCCGCCCATGCAGACTAGTCAGCAGAGTGCCCGTTAGGCCGGACTAGTTCGATAGACCACGGACTAGTCCGATATAGGTCTCTGGATGACTTCGGACTAGTCCGGTCATGTCCGGACTTGTCCGATTTTTCGTGTCCATAACCCTAGCCGCCACCAAACCCTAATCTCCTCCCCCCTCCAGGGAAGCCCCTCGGAGGGGATCCGCCGGTGGGATCCTCAAATACTTGTCCACGATATTCTCCTCCTGCAAGAAGACTAAAGTAAAGCATCATAAACTCAATCAGAAGAGGAAGGAGGATACGAGATATATCAAAGCCAATGTGAAGCAACTGAGTGAAAAGCTGGAGATCAACCCCATTGGATCTCCAGTAATTTCTGAAGATTCTGATCTTGACATCTCCAAGCTCGGGCCCTTGTCCCCCTCCGAGCTTGCCTATTTGGGCATTGGGGGCTCGAGCAGCTCCGCTCCTCCTCCTCCCTCTCCTCCTCGTCAAACGGAGAGCAAAGAAGACGAAGAAGACGACGAGAGGACAGACAGCGAAGAGTAAAGAACCTAGGACCTTCCTCTCTCTCTTTTTGGTGTCTTGATGCCAAAGGGGGAGAGATTGAGGGGGAGTCAAGTCTTAGCTTTAGCTGTAATAGGATGCGAGGAGAGAGCCTTCTCTGTAATTTTATTTGTGATTGTAATAGTTTAACACTGTTTTCATATTAAGTTTGGTCTTGTGATGAATTGCTCAATTTATTTGCGAGTATGTGATGAAAACTGCATTTTTGCTCCTGGAATGTCATATGCACTTGGTATCGGTTGATTAATGTAAATTCTGTCATTCTCAATGTATTCATGCACTTAGTATGCATCCCACCATAAAGAATGCACATATGGATAATTCTCTTGTTGCTCGATGTATTTTTGAGTCATATGTGCATACTTTATGAAAATCTCATTTTTTGCCTTATTTTGTGAAATCTCAATTGGTTGTCATCAATCACCAAAAAGGGGGAGATTGAAAGTGCATCTAGGACTCCCTTGTGGGTTTTGGATGATTTATGACAAGCAATTGGGATCCTAATCCTTTTGTTGAGATGAATGCAGGCAAATAATGAAAAATGAGCAAAATGTCAAAAAGAAGGGAAATGAGAAGCAAAGTGAATTTGAGCTCAAGGAGAAGAAAATAGTAGATTATTATGTATGGAGTGTGTTAGGGAAACACACCCAAGAGCTCAATCACCTTCAAGCACACACACACAATGCACAAAGTTATACAGGACCGGACTAGTCCGATATCAGCCGGACTAATCCGATATCACTTTCTGCACTAGATTGGACAAGTCCGGTATCCACCGGACTAGTCCGATATCTTTCTGATCCACTTCGGACTAGTCCTCCCCAATGCGGACTAGTCCTCAACAC
Organism: Tuctoria greenei; assembly: GCA_036927565.1. Lineage (NCBI taxonomy): Eukaryota > Viridiplantae > Streptophyta > Magnoliopsida > Poales > Poaceae > Tuctoria > Tuctoria greenei. Next base: position 222,855,880 of record JAYESD010000002.1, on the reverse strand, counting down.
AATGCACAAGTCACACAAAATCGAACAAGTCCGTTGTGATCCGGACTAGTCCGATATTCTTTCTAATCCACTTCGGACAAGTCCGGTGCCTACACGGACTAGTCCAATATACACACTGATCTAAATCGGACAAGTCCTCCAAGTGCGGACTTGTCATCCTAAACACTTAGGGTTTCATATGTCCGGACAAGTCCGATGGCAATCGGACTAGTCCGAAGATTTCCAGTAGTGAAATCGGGCAAGTCCGATTTCAACCAGACTAGTCCGATATTCCTGGACACATAGGGTTTGCTAAACACAGCACACCGTACTAGTCCGGTGACCACCACGGACTAGTACGATCTTTCTGAACCCTAACGGTCACTTTTAGAAACCCCATATAAATAGAGGTGCACGACCCACTTTTACAAACTCTCTCGAACCCTAGTGCCGTCACACCTCCCAAGAGACTCAAAAACCACCTCTCTCCACGAAATTAAGTGCAAAATCGATCAATCTATTGAAGATCACTTCTAGATCATTGGAGAGGCACTTGGCACACATCATTGAGCTCTTGGTTTGATTCTCTAACACACTATTGCGTTTCAATTTGTAATTTTCGAGTGTGTTATTGGTGGCTTTGTAAGTTGTAATCAAGGGAGCTCTCAACGTGTGAGAACGCCCCTTCAACTTGGTAATTTACCCTTTGTGATTAGTGGAAGAGGATTGGCCTTCGTGGCGATCCGACGAGGGAAGGGTTGGAGAAGACCCGGTCCTTTTGTTGGCTCCTCAACGTGGACGTAGGTTGCCTTCGTGGTAGCCGAACCACGGGATAAATCGTGTGTCTTGTCCTTTTGCGTTCTTCATCTTAATTGATCAACTTAATCTAGGGTTTGATTCACTTTGTTCAATTTGAGTTAAATTGTTGAACAAGAGTCTTAATTGTAATAGAATTTGACATATAACTATTAAACTGTCATTCAAGTTTATATTTCCGCTGCAAACATTAACGAATCAATCAAATTGACTGAACTTGATCAACTTAGCCCGTGAAAACCGGACTAGTCCGCACTTTACCGGACTAGTCCGATATCTCTGGTATTGACTTTGTTGTTGAGTGTTACAGGAACCGAGAAAATTCAAGAAGGCCTATTCACCCCCCCCCCCCCTCTAGGCCTACATTCACACTTCTTGCGCTTCACAAAGTAATAGAAGCCAAGGTACTCATTACTCCTACCGGTGGTATGGACGGTGAAGAAGGTCGGAAAAGTTCAATGCAGGGGGGGATGCCCACCCACATTTCACAGAAGTGGCGAAGATAGACACAAGAAGAATGGAGTGGGGGCCAAGGTGGTATAGCTGCAGACCATAAAAGTCTAGTAGCATCAAGAAAAAGGAGGAAAAAGGTGGGATCAACCCCACCATGGCGTACGAAGAGAAGTACACCATCTCGCCGGCGTGCTCCTTCTCGAATGGGAGCTCTCTTGCGGCGCGGACCAGACGGTTGAAGAAGTCCGGGGACCATCCCATGAGGGCCCGGACCTTCTTCAAGTCACCTTTGGTCTTCAAACGACTCTCGCGGAGACCCAACTCCATCGCAGCACAGTAAGGCAAGAGAGGAAAAGCGAGCACAAGTTGGGAGTTTGAGTGCAAGATCAGATGAGAGGTGTAAAGAACTCCAGACGGTGCGCGCTTTCCTCCTTAAGTAAGCCCTCACAACGCTTGGATGGAAACCGCAAGGAAGTCGAAGATACTACTCAAAAATTCCACCCAGCCGATGACAAGAGGGCCCGGGACCACCCCGACGATCAAGTCGAGATTCTTACCCAGGCGAACGGTTGTCATCATGAGGCAGGAAGCCCGAAGGCGGCGACCTGACAAGGCGCGCGGAACCGATACGATGTTCGTATCGGGAACCGGCGACATTCAATTGTGTGAGATCCGCACGCCAAAGATCTCATTTGCCGCACACGGGATATGCCACACGGCGAGGATTTAACTCCAAACTATCACCAACGGCACATCCGAAGACCTTTGAAGACTCAGTTCAAAAGTCGAAGGATGGACCCACCTCCGGCGGAATTACTTCACCCAAGGGGTCTTCCCCAGAGGTGGGCCCAGGGGGCCACTGTCGGTACCCTGGGTACCATATACTCCTTGGGATTGCAAAGATCTCAAGGGAAAGTCATCTACTTGATTTGAATACCTTCGGAGGCCCACATGTCAGACATAACCGGACCTGCTTCTCCAACATGGTTAGTCCCAGGGTCGCCATGTGTACTATCAAACCGGAGCTACCGCCCACAAGGGGGAAGCTCCGGGCTATGTACCGAAATGGCACCCCCGGACCTATCCCCAGACCGAGGGAAGCTCTAGAACTGACACGTGTCGGGTAACACCAAACCTATTTGTTCCCCACAGTGTGCTCCGGAGCTGCCACGTGTCCAACCGTCAAATCTTCAGCCTCTAACCTCCGGAAGACTCCACAACGGCTCAGGATCTTCAAAGGGGAATCAAGGACTTCAAGACCCGATCAAGTGTCATTAATACTATATTAATGACACACGATCAGACGACCTTAATTACTAGTAACGGTGCTGTCAAAGCCCATAACTCGATCATTAAGGGCAATTAAACGTGTTGAATGTGTATCAATATCAGTAACCGCTGGGGCCACATGTCGGGCCAGGCTAACTTGTAACGGCCTGCCCTTGTACTATAAAAGGACAGGCCGACGATACATAGGACACACACTCTGGAGACAAGCGGACTTTACACTCTCAACTGACGTTGAGCTCATACATCCAATACAACACCAACACAGCCCGTGGAGTAGGGTATTACGCTCAAGCGGCCTGAACCACGTAAATCTTCGTGTCCCTTGTGTCACTCGACATCTCACCTTCTGGAATCTCCGCGCGCCCATACCGAACCTCAAACTCCTCTAACACTTTAGTAGTGTCGGGAGATCTGCCGGATCAAAACCACCGACAGTAGTCCTGCCACACGATAAAATGAGATTTAGCAAAAGATTAGTAATAAAGTAAAATAAATGCACTTACACATACATTGCAATTAGGTTGCTCTCCAAATAAAGCCATGTGTAAGAAGACATGGAAGCCGCACGTGTTGCCCGAAGCTTGTTGTTGGACGTCGAATGCAGTATGATGTGCTACATATCGACGTTTTCCTTTTACTTGCACAAAAGCCCTAAACAAAAACATTCACAGTTGATGTAAAATTATCGTGCAAGGAAACTAAAGTGAAGAATGAACTTACTCGTGAATAACAAAAGGGATATCATTCCATGACCAGGTATTTCGCTCGCCAGTTTTTTCATCTATTGGTCTTGAGGAGTCACAGTACCAGACCTGGTCGTACCGTGTAAATATTGCTATGGTTACCCAATGGTTACCCATGTTGAACGGTAGGACTAGGGTGTCCTTATCACAATATTGTTTTATTGCCTTCACCAAATATTGAATAACCTCTTTTCTCCTGCACGACGTTTGCAGAAGTGCTGGTACTTGCGAGTCAAGATATGCAGCAAACATGTTTTGCATGTTATGACGAGCATGTTATTGCTGGTGTGTACATGCAAAATGCCAATTTTTTCACATATAATACTTGTATTGAGTATGTATTGAAGAACCTAGTTTTTGAGGAGACTTACAATGTGAAGCAGCGTATTAGGAAGATATCCAACGCGCTGAGGTTGAAAAGGTCACAGAGATCAGACCATGTGATGACAAAAGCGACATAACCCGAGAGAAAGTGTTTATCCTTCAATGACACTAGTATGGTATCACACTTATTGCAATTTTCCATGTAGTATTGATGAAGCTGAACACAAGGTTTAGGAACTTGTTTGAGTGTGGCCACAGTTAACATCGGCTTTCCCTTTGCATACTTTGGGTTTGCATGCGCCATAGCTTTTGGCACCTCAGGTTAGGTTCCGACTATTTCACTGCTTTCTTCCAACCTTCCTTCATTGATACTCGCTACTGCGGCACACCCTTTTTGTTGGCATGCTTTGCCGGTGGCTGATCAGGTGTAGGGTGGAGGGCACTTCGAGTGCGAGGTGGAGACCGACGCGGCTGCTCTTCAAGTGGAGAGTTTTGCGGCAGCTCTATAGTTGGAGACATATGCCGGTTCTCTGTAACTAGAGGCAATTGCTCTCCAATTGGAGACTTATGTTGCTTCTCTATAGCTGGAGGCAACAATAGCTCTGGAATTGGAGACAGCTCCATGTGTTTTGGATTTGGATGTAGAAGCAGACGTGCCTCAGGAGACATTAAAGCGGTCGACGCGGAAGCTGCTTTTGCTGTTGCTGCTGCTGCTGCTGGGTCAACAACAATAAGGCTCCGTCTCCACTGAACCCTTCTGGTAACTGCATCCCGCATAGTCAGTGTTGTATCGTCCTGTGGCACTTCGAGCTCCATGTTTTCTGTATTTTCATGCACCATGTCCACCTTGACCACAACATAGGATGTTGTGTCCACCTGAATGTTGTCAAGCATGGTCTGATCGGGATACACTAGCCCTCTCCCGACCTCCATTTGAGCGATTCCTCCGACCATTACCAGAAGGCTACATGTTGTTGGCTGAGCCATGTTATCTATTATGTCCGGCTCAATTGAAGGTCTAGACGCTGGTGCCTGAAGATCCTTCTGTGGTTGTCCACCCCCAGCTCCTTTAGAAGCAAAGCTGCTCCTACGCTCGTCGTCGTTGAATAACGCGTTAGAGATTGGTATACCTGCTCCCTCCTGCATTTGCTTAACGTCTCCTAGGATCTCACTTTTCAGTTGTGTTTTCAGCTCCTCGACGTCAACCCGTGATTTTGAGGCTGTTTTTCGCTTTCGATAAGTAGTTTTGTGTTCCGGAAAACCCTCCCTCTAGGTCAACTTAGTGGAAACACCACGAACACAACCTCGTTGCTCCGGTCTTTGCAGGGCCTTGGTGAGGGCATCATTTTCCCTCTCACCATTTGACTCTTCGCTGCTCAGGTTCCAGGCTCTTTGAGCGACGTTTGCAGTGCTCGGGCTGTAGAAGATGATATCGCCTGAGTCAGACAGCTGTGAACGAGCATGCATAAATGGTTTCAGCCATCCACTAGAACTGTCGTATGCATTATGATAACCTAGCTCGGCCAATGCTGAATCTTGTTCTTCCCAAATCCTTTTTTACTGGCATAACCAATGTTGTCGAGGTGGTGGTCAAGCTCGTTTTGTGATCGGAGCCACTTCATATGTTCACTCCTCTTGGCAAATTCTTGTGATTTGCATGTTTCAACAAATCTTGTCTAGTTCTCTTGTGACACATGTGGATACTTATGGAAGGGGGTTTCACGATTCTTCGCAAACTCGCGAAGCTTAGTTTTGTAGGTCCTCCATGCATGAGAGATCATCTTCATAGCTAGCTTCTTCCCCTTTTGTTTCATATGTTTTGGATATTGAACATATGGTTGGATAGAGCTTCCGAAGAGTTCATCCTTTTCATTTTCGGTCAAGCGATCGAATCTCTACAAGTTTAGCGGCACCCTTTCCCGAGCAGCTAGACCATGAATTCTGGACAGTCTTGTATTCACATCATGGTCCAGAGGTACTCCTTCATCATAGGAGTCATCAACAGTCACAATGTTTGTCGGCCACGTCGTCCGCAACCTTTTCTTTCTTGTGTTACCAGAGGCATATGAATCCTCTTCATGTGTCTGCTGCTGGGCCTCCTCTTCAATATGATGCTGATGCTCTGATTGAGACATCTTCAATTTCAGGAAAAACACTGAAATCTTGTAAAACATTATCAAATTTCAGTCACATTCGCACAAACGGTCACATAAGGGGGTAGATTCTCTCATGGCATTTGTACCAAAGTGCGATTTCGACTCGAACCAAAGCGTGAACAAATGTTATTAGTGCAGTGTCGAGCTGGTCGATGGGGAGTCGAGGGTCGATGGTGGCAGTGCGACAATGATCAAGAAGGTAGTGTTAAGGCGGCGACGAGCTCCGGGGAAGTAGATCGACGCAGTGGCGTGCTCTGGGGAAGGGGACGACGCAGCGGCGGTTTCTAGGCCGAGAAGTGACCTGCACGCGAGAAGTGAAAATTTGTGCTAAGTGTTGCGAAGAGAGCGTGCAAAAGAGCTAAAAGTACCTGTCAAGGAGGCTATAAGCTCCAGGGAAGAGGACCGACGTAGCGGCGTGCTCCGGGGAAGGGGACGACACAACGGCGGTTTCTAGGGCGAGAAGTGATCAGCGTGCGCCATGAAAAGTTGTGCTAAGTGTTGCGAAGAGAGCGTGCGAAAGAGCTAAAAGTACCTAGGGCAGTGTCAAGGCGGCGACGAGCTCCGGGGTAGCGGACCGACGCGATGGCGTGCTCCAGGGAAGGGGACGTCGCGACGGCGGTTTCTAGGGCGAGAAGTGCTCAGCGTGCGTGAAAAGTGAAAATTTATGCTAAGTGCTGCGAAGAGAGCATGCGAGATAGGTAAAAGTAACTAAGGGCAACTATTGCAGACACGCCTCAGAAGAGCCACCGCTAAGCGCGTCTCACTTTTGGAAAGAGCATCTCTTTTCTTTTGAATTAATGTGCGTCCGTCATCGTAATACCATTCGGCACAAAATTCGAAGCACTCCAACCTCATTGTCGATGACATGTGGGACCGTGCCAAAACTAAATAACAAAAGAGAAGTTCCGCATGGACCGTCCCTGTCAGGGACTGTCCACGCAGAAGTTCATGCAAACGTTGCAATGACACGCCTTATATGCTCGTTGCAACGTGCTCGGAGCTCCGAGGTGGGACAAAGAGCAAGTGTCTCGGAGACGCGCTTTTTGGAAACGTGTCTCACATTATCTTGTCTAGCAGACGCGTCTTCATGAGGCGCGTCTCGCATCACTTTCATAGGCAGAGCACATTATCTTACCTGATAGACGCGTCCATGAGGCGCGTCGCGCTTTTTGGAAATGCGTCTCACATTATCTTGCCTGGCAGACGCGTCTTCATGAGGCGCGTCTTGCATCACTTTCGTAGGTAGAGCACATTATCTTACCTGATAGACGCGTCTTCGTGAGGCGCGTCTCGCATCACTTTCATAAGGCAGAGCAAGGGTCTAAATCGGAGACGCGCTTTTTGGAAAAGCGTCTCACATTTTCTTGCCTGACAGATGTGCCTTTGTGAGGCGCGTCTCGCATAACTTTCATATCCAAATTTTCAGGGCAGAACAAGTGCTATATTTCAGTACTGCTTCCTTAAGAAACAGAACACAAGGCTTCAGTACTTCTCCATAAGAAATAGAGCACATGGCACATTTTCACACATTTGAGCATATATCACACAAATATCCAAATGGAAGTCCATTTTACACTCAATCGATCATATTTGAACATATTTACACACAATCAATTTGGTATTTTACATTGCGGTCTTAGTTTTTTTGAAATTCTTAACTTTTTCATGGTGACCGTTCTGCAAGTAAGGAAGTCCATTGGCCGATGGTATTCTTATCTTGATCATCGAGGTGACAAAAGGAGGAATCTCATCAAATTTGTCAATCTCTTCATCATCGATGGCATTCTCGACGCCGACAATTCGACATTTTCCATGTATAACCACCTTAGGTCTTTTATTTGTTGTTTATGGAACATAGAACACTTGAGCAACGTGTTCTGCTAACACGAAAGGCTCCCACTTATATCCTTTATAGTTAAGATACACTAGTGAAATCGTAATTGTCTTGTACAACACCTTTGATTCCATCAACCTAGTTGCAAAAGAAAAGAGGAATCTTGAATCCTTGAAAGTCAAGCTCCCAGATATGTTGTTTTTGACCATAGTACATTTCTTTGTCTTGGCCCGCAACATTATAAGCATCAACACGGAGACCACTATTCTGATACGTGCTTTTCTTATCTTTTTCTACAGTGTAGAACGTGTATCCATTTATGTCATACCCTTGATATGTAATAACTGTGAATATAGGACCACGAGCCAACTTTTTTTAGGTACTCACTTGTTTGAGTATCCGATGAGTGAGAAATCCGATCCCGGAGCCAACCAATGAATTTTCTCCTGTGTTCATTTGCAAACCATGATTTATTGCAGCCAGGATTGTCTCTAAGCACCACCTCCTTGTGCTCATCGAGGTACTCCGACAAAATGGACATGTTTTGCAACACGTGGAAATAAGCGCAGAAGAATAAATGTGAATCTGGAGTTATAGCCTTCTTCCTAATGGTCCCTTTTCCTGTGAGCCTCCCCTCATGACGAGGCTTGGGAACACCAATCGGGTTACTTGGGTCAGTGTAGTTTATAGCCCACTACACAGCTTCTTCTGTAGAGTATCCTTGTACCATGCTGCCCTCATGGTAAGCTCGATTTCTAACAAAGGACTTCAATACGATGTTGAATCTCTCGTAAGCATACATCTGGTGAAGTAACATAGGGCCAAGTATCTTTATCTCCTTAATAAGATGAGTTGTGAAATGGACGCTTATGTCGAAAAAGGCAGGTGGAAAATACATCTCAAGGAAGCATAAAGTTTCATAGTGCCTTTTTTCCAATGACTTGAGATCTTCTTCACATAGTACTTTTTGACCAATTGCATTGAAGAAAAAACAAAAGTTCATTATAGCCTCCCGAACATTGACCGGTAGGATATTCTGAATTCCAACAACAATCATCTGCGTAAGCAATACATGGTAATCATGAGACTTCACACCGGGAGCTACTTTTAGATCTGGAAATGAAATAAGCCTTGAGACGTTCGTCGAGTAGCCGGATGGTACTTTCACATTTTCCAAGAACCAACAAAAATCTTTTTATTTTTATTTTTTGAAAGGGTGATGCATGATGTGGGTAGTTTTGTTCCTTTTACCGAGTCATCGATCCACAACAAAGGCATAATTCCCATTTTCTTTAGATCTGCCCGTGCATGTCCATGGTCTCAAGTTTTCCCATCCGTGTTAAGCAAAGTTCCGATTAGGCTCTCGCACACATTCAACACGCATCACATCAATTGAATGACGGACGTCTAAGTCTTTCCAATACGGTGGCTCCCAAAAAATCGATTGCTTTTTCCACATGTCATCTTCGCCAGTATTTTTGCCAGTCCTTTTCCTCTTACCAAGGACGACATGGGTATCCTTGACCATTTCATAGACTTCATGACCCGTGATGTGAGGTGGAGGATGCTTCTTCTCAGTGTCACCATTGAAATTATCTTTCATACTCCGAAATGGGTGCTTCATTGGAATGTAGCGTCGATATCCCATGTACACTATTTTTTGTGACTTGCTCAAGTACTGTGAGTCTGTTTCTCTCAAACAATGTGGACATCCGCAACCTACTTTCTTACTCTGTATAGACAAGTTATGTGCCACTGGAGAATCACTAACAGTCGCAAACAAAATGGCTTTAAGGCGAAAGTACTCACGCTTGTGGTCATCCGAGGCCTGCACTCCATCGTTGTACCACAACTGCTTCAGATATTCAACCAAAGGCCTGAAATAAGTGTCGATGTCATTTCCAGGTTGTTGTGGCCCCGGTATCAGTCCTGACATCATAATATATTTCTGTTTGTTGCACAGCCAAGGAGGAAGGTTCAAACTTTTAAGCACAATTGGCCATGTGCTATGTGTGCTACTGTTCAAAAAGGATTCATGCCATCGGTGCTCATTGTGATCCTAACATTCCTCAGATCAATGGCAAATTTAGGATTTCATGAATCAATGTTTCGCCATTGTGTGGCATCAGCAGGATGTCTTATCATTCTAGCATCCTGCTTATGCTTCTCTTTGTGCCATCGCAACAATTCTGACTCCTTCTTGTTTGCAAACCAACGTTTCAAACGAGGAATGATAGGAAAGTACCAAAACACCTTTTTAGGCCCACTTTTTCTTCTATTGTAGATCTCGTCATCATCATCATCTTTCCTACGATTGAATCCGTCCACTCCACAAATAGGGCATTTCTCGAGGTTTTCGTACTCAGGTCCATGATATAAAATACAATCATTCTGCACGCGTGGATTTTCTCCACCTCCAACCCAGTGGATAGATTATCTGTTTTGGCTCATAAACTGTCGTAGGGACAGTATTGCCTTGGGGTAACATGTCCTTAAGGAGCATCAACAATTCCTTAAAACTACAATCACTCCATCCGTTGCTCGCCTTCAACTGGAAATGTTTTACCATCGCAAACAGTCTGGTGTACTTAGCCGCACAACCATGATACAATGGCTTCTTCGAGTCTTTGATCATCTTTTTGTAATTTGCAAGTTCACCATTACCGTACCGATCATCGTCGCCATGTCTCTCGACATTGTGTACTATCTCCCCTATGTTATGCACCTGAAACTCAATGTCGTCATCGGTGAACCCTGATATATCTAGCTCGTTCACATCCTCGTCGTGATCTTCATGGACACTGGTAGGGACCTCCATCTTCAGATATGAATCTCTCATCTCTGCTTCATTAAGCCCTTCCTCCCCATGTTTGTTACAACATCGATAATCCACCATGAATCCATGCGCGATCAAATATGACCTCAACACTTTATGTGTGCGATATCTCTTCTCATTGTTGCTATGTTTGCAAGGACATAAAATAGTCCCTCTAATGTTGTCCAACATGTCTTTCTTCGCGAAAGCGAGAAATGAATCTACCCCTTGGATATATTCATTGCAAAGGAATGACCCATACATCCAACTTCGATCCGACGACATCTACCTACAGAAAAGAAGAGCTAAATCAAAGAAATTCGGAACCATTGATAATCACAGCAAGCAAACTTCAATCAAAGAAGATCTCAAGGTAAAAAAAATAGTAAGGAACATGAGAGGAGGAGAGGACTAACCCTTTTGTTTTAAGATCCACTGATAATGACCACAAATGTTTAGAATGAAGAGGGAAGGAACAGTGCAAGAACAGAGCAGATCTGGTAGCCACTTGTTATGCCATAGCATGGAGGTCGTAGAAGGGCAACAGAAAATTGAGGCAGACCGATATAAAGCACGTATCTCTATAGAGGGAATGGGAGACGGGTCTGCTTCCACAATAAAGGAGATGAGCCAGACCGGTGGTTACGGTAGACGCGCCTTATTCCACAATGAAAGGAGACGGTCTGAAACCAAAGTCCGTCTCAGTTACCTAAAATATATGAGTCGCGCTTAGTTAATGCACGTCTCTCGTTTGTCAGAGAGGAGGGTACGTCTCGGATATCTACTTAACTAAGACGGGTTGTATTGTAACACGTCTCCTTGTATGTTCGACCGAGCCATGTTAGATCCTTGCTAAAGCGGGCTCGTCTCTCTTAACCTTATCAGAGACGTTCTCCTTTTAGCTCGTCATCCATCCTTGTCTCCAATTTAGGTTTCCTACGTAGTGTTCTTGACGGCGGTCACCACCGCCACACTCGACGATTACGAGTTCACTGACGGTGAGCACGGCTCGATGACACCAGAGCATGGACAGCGTGAGGCACTACCCACCACGGTCGCCCGTCTCTCTGGTTTGCTTCTGTTGCGGCTGGGAGACAAAGGAAGAAGGAAAGGCTCTGTGGTGCGTCAGCTAGGAGGAAAAGAAAATGGGCTTAGGGTTTTTCCTGTGGCCAGGTAGGGTATACTCGGGGCTAGGGTGGCGACCGTCAGATCGGGGATCCGACAGCGTGAGTCGGCTGTCCACGGCGTAGGCCACAGGCCCATGCGGAAGGAGGTAATTGGGCCAGTGGGCTACTCTTTTATTTTACTCTATTTTTCTTATTCCCTTATGATGCCGAATCTTGGTTATTTGGGCCACAGGCTAATGAAGTTTGTTTTTTATTTTCTGGTAAGAGGCTACGGGCTGCGCATAAGAAAAATGGCCCAGGCGCATGGTAAAAGGCCTTTTGGCCCTGCGGGTGCTAAAAGAGGCCATGTGGCCTGTTTTTTAAATTTTCTCTATTTTGTTTTTCGTTTAGATGGCCGAAGCCGATCAAAAAGTGGGCTGTGCGCCCAATTTTGATTTCCAATTTTTATAATATTTAAGAGGCTTTGGGTCAAGTATGTTTTGGGCCATGCGTCTGAAGCATTTTTTCAATTTTTTTCTGGAATAAAATTTTGGGCTTTGAGCCTAAAAATTTCAGAATTTAATAGTGGGCCATTCTAGAATTTCTGATTTTTTTCATAAATGAAGATGTGGGTAGTTTAATTAAGTGGGACATACTGATTAAATTAATTATGATGAGAATTAATCAGTATTTTTGTCGGACATAACCTATCACGTTTTCTTGCATTATTGGCTATTTTTTCTTCCAAAATTGAGTAAATTATCATCAAATTAATTTAATTATGCTATCAAATATTAAGAAATTAAGATATTTTTATTCCCATTTGTATGCTTCCCCTGATATTAAGTGTAAAATGACATGGCAATTTGGTCAAGTAACCAAAGAAAAAGATAATTGCTATGTCATTTGAAATTTTAAGCTGCATGCAATTTTGATTGAGTAACCAAAGTGAAAAATAAAATTGCATGTTATTTAGTAATTTTTATATTATTATTGGTCGAGTAACAAAAGCGAAAAGCAATAATGACCCTATTACTCAATTGAAGAATTAAGTTCATAGTAATTTGATCGAGTAACCAAAGCGAAAGATAAATTACTATGTTTCAGTTATTCTATTATATTTTTTTAGGCATTCATTTTTGATTCTTTTGTATTTTTGGTATGAAGGTTCCTCCAATGTTAATGTTGCACTGAGCTTCATAGCTTCTATTGATCCAATCAATGGAAGCAATTATGAGAGATGAAGAGACAAGTTGGAGATTGCTTTGGCAGTCTTCGAGATAGACTTGGCTCTCACTACTCTATATCCTATTGAGCCCATGGGTCCAGTGCAAGATGTTGGTGAAACTCAGGAGTCCTTTGCTGAGGGGAAAAAGACGATACTAATGAGTTATTGGCTTATCGCATTGATTTTTATAAGTGGAAGAAATCAAATAGGAAATGTCTGGTGGTCATTAACGACACTATGACTTGGGCCATTCGGGGAGCAATCCTTGAATGTGACACTGTTGTTGAGTACTTCCAAAGGATAGAGAATCAGTTCACTGGTTCTTCTAAGGCCACAACAAACATTCTTATCAAGAGGTCTGTTACTAAAAAGTATTATAGAGGTGGTGTGCAAGAGCACGTCTTAAGAATGACAAATATGTCTGCAAAGCTTAAGCCTATGGATTTGGGGATCAAAGATCAGTTCATTGTGCATCACATCATTGCCTCACTTCTAAAGGAATTTGAGACTTTTCCATCAACTACAACTCTCAACATGAACTATGCAACATAGAAAAACTCACGGCTAAGTATGTTCAGGAGGATGAGAGGATTAAGGCACTTCATGGTAATTATGCTATTAATTATGTTAAGGGAAAAGCTAAGGCTCAGAAGAATTATTCTTCTAAGAAACCTACTAAAAATCATGGTCCTTTTTACTATGATAAAAGTAAGGGCAAGACTCCACAACAACACCCATACAGAAAGGATGTGAATGTGGAAAAGGATCAGTGCTGCATTTGTTTAGACAAAGGCCACCATCAAAAGGATTGCATAGACTTCCTTAAATGGTGTTGCGGAAATGGTAATAATTTTGCTACTTTTATTGATGAATCCCTGTATTTAGATTATACTTCATCTATTTGGTGGATTGACTTAGGTGTCACTGTGCAAGTTTGCAATTCTTTGCAGAGATTAAGTACCAGGAAGATCCTAAAAAGAGGGGAAAGGGCCATCAAAGTCGCTAATGGCCATGAAGCGGAAGTTGAAGCCATAGGAGATTATCCATTAGAATTAAGAAATGGCTTTGTACTTACACTTCATGATGTAATATATGTACCTTTATTAAGTAGAAATTTAATTTCAGTTTCATGTTTAGACAATGATGGTTATGTATGCCAATTTGGCAAAGATAAGTGTGTAATTAAGTATAATAATAAGATTGTTGGTATTGCTATGAGACAAGGCATGCTATACTTATTGTCTATGCATGAAGATATTAATGTTGTAAGCGACGACCAAATTTTGTCTCATAAGAATAAGCGCAAAAGAATCGATTCCGAAATGTCTTCGAAATTATGGTATTGTCGATTAGGCCATATTTCGAGGGAGGGAATTCAATAATTGATTTCACAATTTATTCTTCCTCAGTTGAATTTTTCAGATTCAGAAGAATGCATAGATTGTGTTAAAGTAAAATTTCTTAAGAAAATTAAGAAAAGAGCCATACATAGTGCGGGAGTTTTGGAATTAATCCACACGGACATTTGTGGTTCTTTTCCTGTAGTATCTATTGATGGTTTTGATTCATTCATAACCTTCACGGATGACTTTTCTCACTATGGCTATATTTATCCAATTAAGAACACTCTGAAGTGTTGGATAAATTTAAGATATTTAAGGATGAAGTTGAAAATCAGCATAACATTAAGACAAAAGTAGTGAAATCCGATTGTGATGGTGAATACTACGGTTGGCATACTCCATATGGCCAAGTTCTTGGAACATTTGAACGATTCCTACAGGAAAATGGCATAGTCACCCATTATTCTACACTGGGCGAGCCTCATCAAAATAGCTTAGCAGAACGACAAAACTGTATGCTAATGGATATGGTTAGATCCATGTTATGTCATTCGGAATTGCCGGTTTGTTTGTGGATGGAGGCATTAAAAACTACCATTCACGTGCTAAACTGGGTTCCTACCAAGTTGATGCCTAAAACACCATATGAGTTGTGGACAATATGTAAGCTCTCATTAAGTTATATTCATGTCTGGGGCTGTCCCACTGAAACAAAAATATTTAACCCAAATTTTGGTAAGTTGGACGCTAAGACAAAAAGTTTCTATTTTATTCACCATGCAGAAAAGAGTAAGGGATACTATTTTACTATATCCAGAAAGATTTACTAAGTCTGTAGAAATGAGGCATGCCATCTTTTTAAAGGATGCCATAATCAGGAGAAGTACGACAAGATAAGAAATTGATCTTGAGAAGAAGCGGGCGTATGTACCCATTCTTATGATTGAAGAAGTATATTTCTCATTACCTACTGTTGCTAAAAAGTCAGCACCTGTTGTTAGTTCTCCATTGGCTACAGAATTAGTAAGAGAGGTTCAGGATTCTTAACCTGTTGCCATTAATAAAGAAGAGCAACAAGAATCCCAAAATGATGATAATGTGTAGCTAAGAAGATCTCAAAGGGAAAGAAGATCGGCCATTCCGGACGATTATGAGATCTATATGAGTGAGGAACTTCAAATGAAGGGTGATCCCACCACATTTGAAGAAGCTATGAAAAGTCCTCAATCATCTAAATAGCGTAAAGCCATGAAAGATGAACTGAGGTCTATAGATGCTAATAAAGTCTGCGATTTAGTTGAGATTCCCAATGGAGCCAAAATGATAGGCTGTAAATGGCTATACAAAATTAAACGTGACTCCAAAGGGAATATTGATAAGTTTAAAGTCAAACTTGTGGCAAAAGGCTTCACTCAAAGAGAAGACATAGATTACAATGAGACATTCTCACCCGTCTCATGTAAAGATTCTTTTAGAATCATAATGGCCTTAGTAGTATATTATGATTTAGAATTACATCAGATGGATGTAAAAACAGTGTTTCTCAATGAAGATCTTTATGAGAACATCTATATGAAACAACCGAAAGGTTTTGTCATTAAGAGTAAGGAACATAAGGGATGTCATTTAAAGAAGTCCATTTATGGACATAAACAAGCATCAAGGCAGTCATCTCAAATTCGATGAGACAATAAGAAAGTTTGGGTTTAAAGAAAATGAGGAGGATAACTGCATTTATGCAAAATTTAAGAACAGGAAATTTGTTTTCCTCGTTCTTTATGTAGATGACATACTACTTGCAAGTGGTGATATCAATCTATTATCAAAAACTAAGAAGTTTCCTCTAATTTTGATATGAACGATCTTGGTGAAGCATCCTATGTGTTGGGCATGAAAATTCATCGAGATAGACATAAGGGGGTATTAGGCTTATCACATAAAGGTATACATAGAGAACGTACTGAGAAAGTACAACACAAAAGCAAGCCTTCGCCTGCTATAATTGTCAAGGGCGATAAGTTTGAGAACTTTTAGTGTCCCATGAACCAGTATGAGATCGATCAAATAAAGTCGGTTCCATATGCTTATGCTGTCAGAAGCTTTATGTATGCTCAAGTTTGTACTTACTCTGACTGAGCATTTGTGACCGGAATGCTTGGCAGATATCAGACCAATCCAGAGATTGATCACCGAAAGACAGTTAAGAAAGCATTAAGGTATGTGCAAGACACAAAAGACTTCATATTAACGTATAGTAAGTCAGACCCACCTGAAGTAGTGGGATATTCAGATGCAGATTTTGTGGGATGTGTAGATACTAAGAAATCCACGTCAGGTTGTATATTCACCCTCACAAATGGAGCCATTTCGTGCAAAAGCTCCAAAAACCTGCCACTGCATCAACAACAATGTATGATGAGTTTGTTGCATGTTATGAGGCCATCGGGCAGGTAGTTTGGCTTAAGAATTTTTTACCCGATCTTGGAGTGGTCTACATCATTGAAAAACCACTTAAGTTATACTGCGACAATGAGCCTGCAATATTTTACTCTTACAACAATAAGTCGAGCGGTGCTGTCAAACACATTGACATTAAGTTTTATGTTGTGAAAGACAAAATCCAAGATCATACCCTAAGTCTTGAGCATATAAGTACCAAGCAAATGATTGTGGATCCGCTAACAAAAGGTCTTCCACCCAATGTGTTCAGTGAATACGTGGCTAGCATGAGTTTAATGGAGAACCTATTGTCATTGGATACTTAGGGGCCAAAATTAAGAGTAAGGTCATTTTCCAAATGTAAGATGTATTATGGTATTCGAGTCAAACATGCCCTATATGTCAAGCATGAGGAGATTGATGCTAAGTTTAGTATTAAGTAAGTTGATAAGTTTTAAGATTCGAGTTTAAGAGAGAGAATGTTAGTTTGAACTCATGATAAATTAAGCATGTGTTTATTTCTAATAGACATAACCCTTTCAATGAACACGTCTTAATGGAAAGACGCATCCATTCCGAAGAAAGGGAGGCCCGCTTTCACATCCCTATGACAAGTATAAGAACAAAAGTTCGTACATCTTTTGAACACACACGAAAAACATCTGAATATTCTCTAAACACTAAATGCATCCGATATGCGATTAAAGGAAAAGTGACGGGAATGCCTTCTCTACAAGCCTCGCCTCCCTAGGCTCGATGGCTTCGACGTCCAACATGAAGAAAAGAGAGGAAGAAGGTGGGCGAAGGCATTCTTGTGCTATCAAGACGATTATCACTCGATGTTGTTTTTTATTTTGATTCTTCTTTTGTACCCGAACAATTTATGTGACTAAGTTTGCCTTTTGAATCTCGTATTCGATCAAGTTCTGTACCACATAAGGTGATTGCATCATCCCAATATGAGTTTTTGCACACAGCTTTTTTGGGCATAGCATTGATCTCGTGTTTGCTAAAACCAGATGAATAATTGACAGGTGTAACTGATGACACGCGCGGAGAGACCTCAAGCATATGAATAGGCAGGAACTGATAGCAAAAATCATTCATATTAACTTGACAAACAAGATATAAATTCACCTGGGGTTTACATAGGAACAGACAATTCACGACCCAATCTATATACTTGCATTAGATGCACTTGATGGATTAAATAATACCTCTCTTAGAATGTTCTTAACAAATTTTTGATGCAGTACTGTTGGCTGTTTCACGTATCTGCTAATCACTCCGACAGCAAAGGGGAGGTCCGTCTTGTGTGAAGGAGATACCTTAAGCATCCTATCACCCTTCTATATTCCGTAGTGTCAACAGGCATGCCATCAAAGTCTCTGTGCACTTTTACCTTCTGCTCCATAGGAGCTTTTGCTAGCTTACATTCATCCATGCCGATTTGTTTCAGAATCTTTTTGGCAGAAGCACTCTGCTTGATAAATATATTTGTTTCTTGCTGGCTGACCTCTAAGCCGAGGTAGAAACTGAGAAGACCGAAATCACCCATCTCAAATTCCGCCTTCATTTGGTGCTTGAATTCTTTGATTGTTTCAGGGTTGCCTCCTGTCACAATGAGATCATCTACATATACTCCGAGTAGTATTCCCTCCTTTCCGTCTCCTCTCTTGTATACTGCATGGTCTTGTGCACACCGCAAGAAACCAAGCTGCTTCAGACTCCTGTCTAGTTTTAGATTCCATGCCCTTAGGGCTTGTTTCAGCCCATATAGTGCATTTTCAGTTTCAGCACCATGTTCTCCTTCTTTTCTTCAATGAAACCCTCTGGTTGAGTAACATACACTTCCTCCTCCAATCACCATGGAGAAACGCTAACTTTACATCAAGGTGGTGCACCTGCCATCCTTGATGTGCAGCAAGGGCTAATAGTACTCGCACGGTGTCAAACCTTGTCACCGGAGCAAAAACTTCCTCATAGTAAACTCCTTACTTCTGCACATATCCCTTAGCCACGAGTCTGGCTTTGTGTTTCATTGTCTCACCAGCAGAGTCTTTCTTCAGCTTGTAAACCCATTTTACACCGATGGGTTTGTATCTATTTGACAGCTCAGTCAGTGACCATGTTCCATTCCTTGCAATGGATTCAATCTTCTTTTTCATTGCTTCATCCCACGCAGGGTGTCCTGCAGCTTCACTGAAACTCATGGGCTCATCTTCTTCTGCAAGGAGAGCTTCATTCTCTGAATCCTCATAGTCAAGCTCCACAATAGGAGCTCTCTGCATCACCTCTGCAAGAGGCTTATGACGGATAGGGCCTTCATCCGTGCTCCAATCTTTAGAGGGGGTGAAAACATTAGTGCTTGCTGCAGGGCCTAGAGTATGTGTGGTGGCAGCTGAGTGTCCTCCTGACATCAGATTTAGCATCGGCATTCCAACCGGCGAGTTTCTTCCTCCTACCAAGGATGATGCAGACCCTGGTGTACCATGCACATTCCCATGACCCATCATGGCAGGTGTGGATGGCATGACAACACTTTCTGGTGTTGGAGGTGCCACACCGTCACCATTTTCCTCCTCGAGCACTTGTTCTTCTGGCAATGGACCCAGAACTCCTGATGGTTCTGCATAGGCCTCCTCTTCAACCACAAACTATGTTGACCCTTCGTCGGCACACCACTTCCATTCAAGACTCTCTTCAAACACAACGTCACGACTGACAGTGAGCTTTCTTTGACTTGGATCATATAAGCGGTGTGCCTTGCAGCATTCCTCAACTCCTAGGTACACCATTTGCTTGCTTCGATCATCAAGTTTCTTCAGATGAGAAGTTGTTGTCTTGACGTGTGCCACACACCCAAAGACCCGAAAGATGTGGTTTTCTGCCGTTCCAAGCCTCGAACGGAGTTTGGTCACCCGTTACCTTTGTTGGCAGATGGTTCAAGAGGTACACGACATGCCGGACTGCCTCACCCCAGAATTTTGCCGGTACATTCATACTCTTGAGCAGAGAATGAGCCATCCCAATGACTATTCTGTTCCGTCGCTCCGCCACCCCATTTTGTTGTGGGGTGTACGGTACTGTGTAATGCCTCTGGATCCCTGCAAGTTCACACACATTTTCAAATTTGGCTGATAGGAACTCACCACCACGATCCGTGCGCACTGTCCTGATGCGTTGGTTTCTTGTATTCTTGGCCAAGTCTCTAAACTTCTCAACTCTGAACTTGCTTGATCTTTGGTCTTGATGATTTATGCCTGCATCCATCATGAGTAATCATCCACAATAAGCATGAAGTACTTATTGCCGGCCAGTGTTGATGGAGTGATTGGACCGCAAAGATCAATATGCACCAGCTCTAACGGCTCTTGGGCTCTGAACTATGCCATGGTAGGAAAAGGCTTCCTCGCCTGTTTTCCCAACAAGCACCCATGACATAGCTGATCTGGATGTACAAACAAGGGTACACCTCCTACCATATTCTTATCTGCAATCATTCTCAGAGCTCGAAAATTTACGTGGCCCATGCGTGAATGCCACAACCAGGCTGGGTCTTCTAGCTTTGTTAGTAAACACGCCGGTTCAGCCTGTTTCAGACTGATGCGATAGAGGCGGTTTGAAGATCTCTTCACCCTCATGATCACCCGAGAGGAATTCTTGTCAAATACTTCAAGATCATCATTGTCCATTGTCACCTTGTGGCCGTGCTTAGTCAATTGGCCCAGGCTCACAAGATTACTGTGTAGCTTTGGAATGAAATACACCTCCTGTAAAAGCCACTGATCTCCCTTTTTGCAGGCAAATAGCATAGATCCTTTGCCCATAATTTCACTGTGGAACTGTCTCCAAACCTGATCACTCCAGTGATACCTTCATCGAGCTCTTTAAATTTTGTCCAGTGATACCTGTCAATGCAGCGCACAATGCAATCCAACAATAAATCAAGGAGCTTCCATACTTGTGCGGCATTCTCCAGGAAGCCGCCCAAGTTTTCCTATAGCATTGGCATGGACGAGATCCTCCCGGTGAGCTGTTCAAGCGATTCACCTTCCTTCATGTGCAACGCATCAAATTCTCCCTTCAACGTCTGCAGTCTCGCTTCTTTGACTCGATCCGCGCCAACAAACTGTGCCTTGAGGCATTTTCATACCTCCTTTGCAGTTTTGTTCTTCGCCACCTAAAGGATCAAGCTTCTTCGGAGCGCTTGAAGAAGACGTGCTCGTGCCTTCTTATCCTTCCTCGGATCGACTCCAGTGCTACCCTTCAGCTCCACCGCCTCCCAAACCTCCTTCGCCTCCAACACGGCTACAAGTTGTTTATCAAACATAATGGAGATCAATATAGTGGAGATCAATATAGTTCAGCTACAAGTTGATTATCAAACATAATGGAGATCAATATAGTTGCGCACATGAATTTGACCTCACTAAAAAGCTTTCTTTCTACTCATGTTTAATTTTATTAACATGAAGATTGGACTTCACCACTAATCCTAGAACAATTTAATTAAACCTTTCTGCAAAGTTGGGAATTTAATTGAATGGAATGGCTAGGGAAAATTATATTGCAGCATTATATAAATTCAAAACAAATATAAATTGATTATGTTGCTATGTATATCTGGCCCTGACGAAAAGATTCAAATCCAAGGCTCCAAACTTTTCATTGGCCTCTTAAATATTCTAAATAACTTCTCAGTAAAGTTTCAAGATTTTTGAAGCACGTCTTCCACTTAGTTGGACACGTACAGAGGGTTTACTTCGCGTCGATCTCAAAATTTAGCTTTGCACTTAACATTGTCCAAATCAACCCACAATTTTTCCTAAGACCCTTTATGTTTCAGTAAGCTTTGTTTCAAAGTTTGGGGATTTACGGACCTCAGTTACTATTTATTTCAATAAGGTTTATAAACAAGTTTGGATTCAAATTTGAATTTGAATTTGAAACAAACTGTGTCCAAATTGAAATCTAATTGCAGATTTGGGTTCCTCATATCTTTCTTAGCCTGTCTGTACATTTTTGGGAATTTTTGGGCAATGTTTGAGGTGGAATTTAGAGGAACAGAGAAGAAGGAACATTGGGGCCCACATGTCAGCCGGTGAACCGTTTTACCGCCTCTGTTTTTCCTTCTCCGCTCGACACCGCGACGCTTGCATGCCGCCAGCGCGCCGGTTCGGCCGTGGGTCGCCTCCAGCTGCCCCATCACCCTTATCTACTGCGGTGAAGATCTTTTCTTCACTCCACCGTCGACCTCAGTCGCCTCTCTGCTCGCCTCTCGCTCGCGCTGCTCATTTTCTGGCCGCCGCGACCACCTCGGTTCCGCCCAACGCCGATCGGCCTCACCACCGATACAAGCTTCCTCGTCCTCTGCAGTCTTTAGGAAAAAGGTGCGCCATGATCTCGTGTAGCTGCTGGTAAAGTTTGAACTCATATCGTGCGTCCTAGCATCCATATTTCGTGAAAAACCGAAGCACTTTTGTAGTTTTGGAGCTAGTTCATCAGTTTAATTCCGATTGTATGTACAATAATTCTTTGATCCAGTTAGACAACATGATCAACGTCTCCTAGCGCACCTTCCCTCCAAAAATCAGAAGGAACCATCGAGTAATTATCGAGTTATCCAGTTTTTCCCCTTCCACTATTGAAGGAGCTCGGTTCACTGTCGACCTTAGTGTTGCCGGCTAAGACACGAGTTCTAGACCCTCCTAACCTCTTTCCCATGCTCCCAAGATGCTTCCCGAGCTTTCGCATGAGAGCTTTCGCTAGGAAATTGAGGGTTTCGACATGACCGAAACCCTAGCACCCGCCACCGCCGTCGGAAGTGGACTTCAAGTCACCCATCACCGTCGGGAGGTACCCCAACGTGTTTCCCGCGCAAAGGTAGGGTGGGGCAGCGAGTTTCGAGGGTCACTGTGGGCCGGAAATCGTCATCGGCGTGAGCGCTGCCGCCCGAGACTGTGGCCAGAGGAAGAAGAAGGAGGGGGCGCGGGTCCCACCTGCCAGAGAGTGCAGCGCCTCTTGGATCAGCCTGTGGCCAGGGGATCTAGTGTGGCCACATAGAAATTTTTGTGGCTTCCGTTGTGGCTGCCTCCTGGTTGGCTGATTTAAATCTGGTGGGCCTAGGCGCCAAATTTTAAAGCTGGAAATTCCAAATTTATGCAGAACCATTTCCAAACTTGGAAAAATCAATATCTCTCTGTAGACTGCTCCAAAAATCTTCAAATACACTGGAATTTGTGAAACTTCTTTTTAATTTCTGTAGAAAACAATCTTTCCATATACAAATACAATTTTTCCAAATGAACTTTCCACTGGAAAAATCCCCAAAATTCACGTAAAATACATTGTCCTATTCTTAATTACCAGAAAATGTTTGGGAGCCATTGCACCTGTATCACCCTCTGTATAATTCAATTACCTTTCTCAGTCATTGAATTATTACAGATGTTCAGTTGCTTTATTATGTCCCAAATTTGGACTGAACCTTCCATTAGTCATATAGTAGTTCCTGTAAAAATTTGGGATTTAATTGACTTAGTCTCCTAGTCCTAATTCAGTTGCCAACTGAATGTTAATTGAAAAGCTAAAATTCAGTTATAAAATAATTCTAGAAATTCTTGCCAACTTTGAAATTCAATATCTCCTTCACCAAGGCTTAGAAATTTATGAAACCAATTTTGCTAGAACCAGGACAACCTCGTCTATCATGATCATCAACTAGCAGCTATGTTCAAGCTACAGTTTCTTCTCTAAAATTCTTGGAAGTTTATTGCTTACCATAATTTTAGAGACAACAAACTACTTTGATCATCTCCTGTTCTTTGCCAGAGCTTCTATCATATTCCTTAGTATCTACCATCAAGGTCCCTGAGCCAATTAAAATCATTATCATATAATGATCACCAGAGATTAGATTATGGTCTTAGTAGTAATTATTTTTCAAAGTCATTCATATACATATTACATGCATATTGTGTAGTGACCGAAGTCGAGGAGGAACTGGAGGCCTTGGAGGTACACCTGTCGGATACTAACACAGATTCGGACCTGCATCCAGGCAAGCCCCGGTTTGCATTTAAGTTCCTTACACAGTCTTTTTCCAATTTTCGTTCACCTTACGTCTTAAGATGTACTGTGCATTACGTTAAGGTGTTTGACATCCACTTGCATAACCAAATAATCCTGGGGATGGTCAGTATAGCTCCCAGCTTTGTGTAGCAATTGCCTTGCTAATGTTGTAAGAGGACCGGTAGAAGTCGAGTAGTTGGAATCTACTCGCGAGATAGAAAGTTGACACTCATCTACACTAGGTTAACATTTATAGAGAATGACTATTGAATCTAAACTTGAGATTGGTCAGAGATGGATAGGGAGCGGCAAGACGTGATCTTGGTGGCATAGCTCTGACTGGTCAGTTAAGGCCCGTCTGTATGCGGCCCCTTGGACAAGATTGACTTGTACCGGCGACATACTGGATATATGGGCTCCAGTAAACTGACGTAACTCGATAACTGGGATGTTGACGCCATTAACTCACCATCGATAGGGGTGGGTTGAGGACAGTAAGGTGTAAATTGGTCGACGGGCACAGATGTGTTCCGTGCGGAGACCTTCTGTTCGCGAAGGTGAGACGGGTTTGGCGTTCGGGTTTCTTGTGAAAGGTGGCCATATACGACTAGTACTGAAGTGTTATGTAGGTACTAATGTACTCGCTGACACTTCCGAACGTGTGTATGTGTCGTGTTGTCTGGGTGTGTCCTGATTGCAATCACCGTCCCTCGCGGTAATAGAGTACCACTTGTTCACTGAGTCGTGACGTAGTAAATACTAAAGAAGCCAGAAGAATATGTTGTATTGAATTATAATTGCTTTGCAACCTTGTGTGGCTTAGAGATAGCAAAATTAAAGTTTACAGTTTCCCCATACTTTAGCTGTAAGAGCATTATGTGCTTTGGGCATGTCATATCATCGGCAAAGCGTTTCTTGTTTGATTGTGGAGTCTATTATGTGTCGTGCTTGAAGAATGTCATTTGCTACCTAAAACATGATTATGAGGATCCACTTGTCGGTGAGTAATTTATGCTTCACCTTACCTATGCTTAGTATTCACCCTTGCATATGTCTAGTGAGACGGGTTAGTCTTGCTGAGCCTTATGCTCATGTTTGCAGTTAACGAGTTTTTGCAGGTTATACGATGGATGACGCGTTTGATGACGAGGCTGCACCCTCTCCAGGGTTTATAGCCGAGTGGGAACCCGACACGCCACCGTGAATTGTGTGTTGCTAGTGAGAAGTATCTTGTACATGGATGACTTTGCTTTTGCATAGCTAGTGCTGAGAGCGTAGCTATGATGTATAGGTTTCTTTCCTTCTGCTAGTATTGTAAAACTTCCGTTGTATTATAAATAAAAGACTTAGTCTTGTATTTTATTCTCGTTCTTTTCTTGTATACTTTTGGGTGTCGCATCGCACGACACCACCCAATGGCATCCTTGGATGTCGGGATTCCGGTCCCCACAGCATGGTATCAGAGCATCATTGGGAACAGTGTACTTAAAAAGAACATATTTTCAAAAATTAGGATTTGAGTGAGGAATTAGCTATATGCCCTTATAAGGAGTATTATTAGTATAAGATATAAAGGTGGTAAACTAACTTATATGTAAATAATTCTGTAACGACGCTCCGACGTCAGGTGAGAGGTAAGATATGCCACCGTAAGCGGGTCAATGGCGGTAAGCTTACCATGCGAGAGGTAACATGGAAGTTTTCTGTGGCTTAGCACAGAAATGTTAATAGGAGTCTCTGAAGCTTTCTATGTTTCTGAGAACCTATGACATGCAGTACCCCAGCGTGCTTCAAAGCTAGTGGGAGCCCCCGTCGGGTGGTGTATAACCCGATAGTATGCATCTCTAGAATCATTCATGTTCTATGGGAGCATGCAAAACACGTATGCCCGAGCGTGTATAAGCCGGTTCGTACAGGAATCTTTGCTGTACAGACATATTTACAACCAAGTACCTCGAGACATGACCTCGCTCGAGGGCGACTCACACCAGAGTCGTATGCATTTATTTTCATATGTATTATTGTGACTGCCTGTCGTGTTTTCCCGTACCGCCCTTGAGGTGTGAAGGTGTGAAAGGGGATTGTTTATCTTTTGCAACATTGACTACGGTAGAAGACCGTGTAGAAACCGTTTGCGAGAGAACGATATAGGAACCACCTATAGACGTAACCGGATATACCGGATAGAATTTTCTTTGGTGAGGTACGTAGTACCGTCAGTATCAAACATGATACTTGACCATCCCCAACGACAGAATGGATGCATTATGTTTTGGAAAGTCTGACTAGCAGATGCTGGTAGGTTTTGACTCCGTAAAAGGGAAAAGAAAATATGTGCTGATTTAAAATCATTTGGATGCAGAATGGTGTGTACGCGCTCGACGCTAGAAATGGGAGGATCCAGTCATGGTCGTGAGGACAAATCTTCGACCCAGGAGACAGCTGCAACACCGCAGCAACAAGTCCCTCCACCACCCCCACCTGAACTTCCCAGAAGTCTCGCGGAGGTTATCGCAGCAGTGCTCGGCTCACGCGACGAGCAAACCGAGTTGTTGCGGACCCTTTTGCAGCATTCGTCCTGTCAAGGGGGACGACAAGCTGATGGGCCACGTCAGCCATATCCGAGTTCCTACTCAGATTTCACATCGACTCATCCGCTGGTCTTCAGGGAGGCCAACGAACCTTTGGAGGCGGACAACTGGCTCCGCTCCATTGAATGGAAGTTCGGTTTACTCAAGATAACCGAACATTAGAAGACTCTGTTTGCATCTCAACAACTGCAGGGGACTGCTGGTGCGTGGTGGGCAAACTACCTCACCGCACGCCCCGCAGACTATGTTTTGAGCTGGGCAGAATTCCGGGAGGCGTTCCGCGCCTACCATATCCCTCCCGGGATTATCAGGAGGAAGCTTCAAGAGTTCTTGGTGCTGAAGCAGGGAGGAAGGAGTGCTTACGAGTACTCCAAGACCTTCAACCACTTGGCCCAGTATGCACAGGACCAAGTGAACACGGAAGACAGGAAGCAAGAGCGCTTCTACCGGGGTTTGAACCCCAAGATGTAGGACAAGCTTGCCTTGTTCAACCGCGACAACATCAACGACATTGTCAACGCAGCGATCGTACAAGAGGACGCTACTCGAGAGTTGTCCTTAGATAAGAAGAAGAGGAGGGCTCCACAGGGCAGCAGAGGTGGTGCTCCTCAGAAGTACCGAATGGTGTATCGATCACCATCCGGCCAGAGGTGGCCACCGCCATTGCGACCACCAATGTTCAGTGGTCGCCAGTTCAACAACGTCGGTTTCCGACCGCAGAAGCAGCAGGGAATGATCCCACGTGCACTTCCACCTCCACCGCGTGCACCGGGATTCCGTCCTCCCATTCGTACCAGCCAAACCCCGTACACGTGTTTCACGTGTGGACGCACGGGGCACTTTGCCAAGGACTGCCCGCAGAATAGGCAGGGCGGAGGACAGTCATTGTACCAGGGCGCCAACTAACCCCGCAACCAGCCCAAGAAGCCAGTCCCCAGACTCGGCAACGTCCACCACCTCGCCATTGAGGACGTTCCGGAAGGCGCACCCGCACTCACGGGTATGTTCTCTATCTTTGATCATCCCGTAGTCATACTGTTTGACTCCGGAGCTTCCCAAAATGTCATTAGCAAGTCTTTTGTCATTAAAAGTCAGTTGCCTATTATCTCCACCAAAACTCGTATGTGATTTGCACTCCGGCAGGGAAGACAGTAACAAATGAGATGGTTTCTGGGATACCACTTAACCTAGAGGGGACTATATATTTTACTTTGCTTCTGATACTGGGGAATCAGAGGCTAGATGTCATCTTGGGAATGGCGTGGTTACAATACCATGGTTCTATTATAGATCTCGTTCCTCGAAAAATATATCTAAATTTTCCACTTCATCCTTCCCAAGTCCTCAATCTTGAGAAAATTGTTCGAGTGAATCCATCTACTCATAATACCGAGGTTATTGAACTTAAGGATATTCTGGTAGTATGTGAGTATCTGGACGTGTTTCCCGATGATCTTCCTGGTATGCCACCAGAAAGAGATATAGAGCTCAAGATTGAGCTTGTACCGGGAACAGTGTCAATCTCAAGGCAGCCCTACATGATGGCACCCAAGGAACTTTCAGAACTGAAGGAGCAGCTAATGAAACTTGAGAACAAGGGTTTCATTTGTTCAAGTTCATCACCATGGGGTTGTTCTGCATTGTTCGTGGAGAAGGAAGATAAGACCTTGAGACTATGTGTGGACTATCATCCACTCAATGCTGTCACTATCAAAAACAAGTATCCACTACCATGCATTGATATTCTTTTCGATCAACTAGTGGGTGCTAAAGTATTTTCGAAGATGGATCTTCGTTCTGGTTATCATCAGATTAGAATCCGGCTAGAAGATATACCTAAGACAGCATTCTTGACGAGGTATGGACTATATGAATACCTTGTTATGTCCTTCGGATTGACCAACGCACCGGCTCATTTCATGTATCTCATGAACTCGATGTTCATGTCGGAATTGCACAAGTTTGTCATGGTCTTCATTGACGACATCCTTGTGTATTCGAAATCCGAAGAAGAACATGCTCAACACTTACGTATCGTGCTTCAACGTTTACGGGACCACCAGCTATATGCCAAGTTCAGCAAGTGTGAGTTCTGGATCAGCCAAGTGCCATTTCTAGGGCACATCATATCCGCAGAAGGGATTGCAGTTGATCCAAGCAAGATAAAGCAAGTACTCAAATGGGAGTCTCCAAAGTCTGTACATGAAGTTTGAAGTTTCCTAGGTTTAGCTGGGTATTACTGGAGGTTCATTCCCAGTTTCTCCAAAATAGCTAAACCAATGATAGAACTTCTGAAAAAAGGAAGAAGTATGTATGGACAGAGGCATGTGAGGGAGGTTTCCAGGCATTGGTAAAACACCTCACAACGGCACCAGTATTATCTCAACCGGACACAACCAAATCATTTGACGTGTATTGTGATGCATCAGGAATTGGTTTGGGTTGTGTGTTGATGCAAGACAGACGAGTGATCGCTTATGGATCACGGCAGCTTCGGAACCATGAGCAGCACTATCTGACTCATGATCTAGAGCTCGCTGCTGTGGTACTAGCATTGAAGATGTGGAGACATTATCTACTGGGTAATCTAGTACATCTCTACAACGATCACAAGAGCCTGAAGTATATCTTCACCCAAAAGGACTTAAATATGCGACAGCGTAGATGGTTGGAATTAATCAAGGACTATGAGATTGAGATCCACTACAAACCAGGCAAGGCGAATGTAGTCGCAGATGCACTGAGCCACAAGTCCCATGTCAACAGTCTTTCCATCACCTCAATGAGAGAAGAAGAACCGAGTCTCTACTTGGTTCCATATGGGGCACTCTACAATCTAGCTCTCATTCCTACTATCAGGGAGGATATTATAGCAGCTCGGAAGGGGGACAAATGGATGTCGCACATTCGACAAAGAATGGAAAAGGGGGAGATGAAATGTTTCCGATGTGACAATGAAGGTACCATCTGGTTTAAAAATCGCATAGTGGTACCCCAGAACATGGAACTTCGGAAGAAGATATTGGATGAAGCTCATTTATCCAAGTATTCCATTCATCCAGGAAGTAACAAAATGTACCAAGACTTAAGGAAGAAATTCTGGTGGACTCGGATGAAGAGAGAAGTAGCAAAATACGTATCCGAATGTGATACGTGTCGGCGAGTGAAAGCCGACCATATGAAGGCAGCTGGACAGCTTCAACCTTTAAGCATACTGGCTTGGAAATGGGAGGATATCAACATGGATTTCATTGTTGGGTTGCCTCCCACTTTCCATAAGCACGACTCAATTTGGGTGATCGTTGACCGGTTGACCAAATCAGCTCATTTTATACCGGTCAGTGTCGAGTATGATGTAAAGCGGTATGCAGAACTTTATATCTCCAGAATCTTGTGCCTACATGGAGTACCCCGCACTATCATTTGAGATCGTGGATCTCTTTTTGTTGCTTGATTTTGGGAGCATCTCCACGATGCATTGGGTACCAAACTGATTCGGAGCTCGACTTATCATCCTCAGACTGATGGGCAAACCGAACGGGTGAATCAAGTGCTAGAGGATATGCTTCATTCCTGTGCCATCCACCATGGTAGGAACTTGGATGATCATCTAGCATTGGCGGAGTTTTCGTACAACAACGGTTATCAGGCTAGCATCCAAATGGCGCCATATGAAGCTCTTTATGGCAGGAAGTGTCGCACACCCTTGAACTGGTGCGAATATTGTGAATGAGTGGTATATGGCATCGACTTGGTAAATGAAGCCGAAGAGAAAGTACGCATTATTCAAGCAAATCTCAAAGCTACTAAGTCCCGTCAAAAGAGTTGTGCGGACAAACGACGTCGACCTCTTCACTTCAAGGTTGGGGATCAAGTTTATCTCCGGGTATCCCCAATGAAGGGAATTCATCGATTTGGAGTGAAAGGGAAGCTAGCTCCACATTTCATTGGGCCGTTCGCAATAATCGAAAATTGCGGACCTGTGGCATATCAATTGGAGCTACCGCCGTCACTTGCAGGGGTCCACAATGTGTTTCACATTTCTCAGTTGCGGAAATGTCTCAAAGCCCCAACGAATGTACGTATTGAGGATTTAGAGGCTCTCCAACCAGATCTTACTTATTCCGAGCATCTCGGGACAAGATTCTTTTTAGGGGGGAGGAATGTAAAATCCCACTTTTTCCTTTCATGTGAAGTTCAGCTACAAGTTGTTTATCAAACATAATGGAGATCAATATAGTTGTGCACATGAACTTGACCTCGCTAAAAAGCTTTCTTTCTACTCATGTTTAATTTTATTAACATGAGGATTGGACTTCACCACTAATCCTAGAACAATTTATTTAAACCTTTCTGCAAAGTTGGGAATTTAATTGAATGGAATGGCTAGGGCAAATTATATTGCAGCATTATATAAAATCAAACAAATATAAATTGATTATGTTGCTATGTATATCTGGCCCTGACAAAAAGATTCAAATCCAAGGCTCCAAACTTTTCATTGGCCTCTGAAATATTCTAAATAACTTCTCGGTAAAGTTTCAAGATTTTTGAAGCACGTCTTCCACTTAGTTGGACACGTACATAAGGTTTATTTCGCGTCAATCTCAAAATTTAGCTTTGCACTTAACATTGTCCAAATCAACCCACAATTTTTCCTAAGACCCTTTATGGTTCAGTAAGCTTTGTTTCAAAGTTTGGGGATTTATGGACCTCAGTTACTATTTATTTCAATAAGGTTTATAAACAAGTTTGGATTCAAATTTGAATTTGAATTTGAAACAAACTGTGTCCAAAATGAAATCTGATTGCAGATTTGGGTTCCTCATATTTTTCTTAGCCTGTCTGTACATTTTTGGGCAATGTTTGAGGTGGAATTTAGAGGAACAGAGAAGAGGGAGCAGTGGGGCCCACATGTCAGCCGACGAACCATTTTACCGCCTCTGTTTTTCCTTCTCCGCTCGACACTCTGACGCTTGCATGCCGCCAGCGCGCCGGTTCGGCCATGGGTCGCCTCCAACTGCCCCAGCCTCCTTATGTACTGCGGTGAATATATTTTCTTCACTCCACCGTCGACCTCAGTCGCCTCTCTGCTCGCCTCTCGCTCGCGCTGCTCATTTTCTCACCGCCGCGACCACCTCGGTTCCGCCCAACGCCGCTCACCCTCACCACCGCTACAAGCTTCCTCGTCCTCTGCAGTCTTTAGTAAAAAGGTGCACCATGATCTCATGTAGCTGCTGGTAAAGTTTGAACTCATATCGTGCATCCTAGCGTCCATATTTCGTGAAAAACCGAAGCACTTTTGTAGCTTTGGAGCTAGCTTGTCGGTTTAATTCCAATTGTATGTACAATAATTCTTTGATCCAGTTAGACAACATGATCAACGTCTCCTAGTGCACCTTCCCTCCAAAAATCAGAAGGAACCATCGAGTAATTATCGAGTTATCCAGTTTTTCCCCTTCTGCCATTGAAGGAGCACGGTTCACCGTCGACCTTAGTGTTGTTGGCTAAGACATGAGTTCTAGACCCTCCTAGCCTCTTTCCCATGCTCCCAAGATTCTTCCCGAGCTTTCGTATGTGAGCTTTCGCTAGAAAATTGAGGGTTCCGACATGACCAGAACCCTAGCACCCGCCACCGCCGTCGGGAGTGGACTTCCAGTCACCCATCGCTGTCGGGAGGTACCCCAACGTGTTTCCCGAGCGAAGGTAGGGTGGGGCGGCGAGTTTCGAGGGTTACCGTGGGCTGGAAACTGTCGCTGGCGAGAGCGCCGCCGCGCGCCGGCGTGGGCGCCGCCGACCGAGCCTGTGGCCAGAGGAAGAAGAAGGAGAGGGCACGGGTCTCACCTGCCAGAGAGTGCAGCGCATCTTGGATCAGCCTGTGGCCAGGGGATCTAGTGTGGCCACAGAGAAATGTTTGTGACTTCCGGTGTGGCTGCCTCCTGGTTGGCTGATTTAAATCTGATGGGCCCAGGCGCCAAATTTAAAAGCTGGAAATTCCAAATTTATGCAGAACCATTTCCAAATTTGAAAAAATCAATATCTCTTTGTAGACTGCTCCAAAAATCTTCGAACAAATTTTGTTTGAAAGCCCTTGAGCTCTAGTTTCTGTTAGTATCAATTAGGTTTTGTGAAACTTAATTTTAAATTCTGTAGAAAACAATCTTTCCAAACACAAATACAATTTTTCCGGATGAGCTTTCCACTGTAAAAATCCCCAAAATTAACATAAAATGCATTGTCCTATTCTTGACTCCCAGAAAAAGTTTGGGAGCCATTGGACCTGTATAACCCTCTGTATAATTCACTTACCTTTCTCATCCATTGAATAATTACAGATGTTCAGTTGCTTTATTATGTCCCAAATTCGGACTGAACATTCCATTAGTCATACACTAGTCCCTGTAAAAATTTCGGATTTAATTGCATTAGTCTCCTAGTCCTAATTCAGTTGCCAACTGAATGTTAATTGAAAAGCTAAAATTCAGTTATAAAATAATTCCAGAAATTCTTGCCAACTTTGAAATTCAATATCTCCTTCACCAAGGCTTAGAAATTTATGAAACCAATTTTGCTAGAACCAGGACAACGTCCTCTATCATGATCATCAACTGGCAGCTATGTTCAAGCTACAGTTTCTTCTATAAAATTCTTGGAAGTTTATTGCTTACCATAATTTTAGAGACAACAAACTACTTTGATCATCTCCTGTTCTTTGCCAGAGCTTCTATCATATTCCTTAGTATCTACCATAAAAGTCCCAAAGACAATTAAAATCATTATCATATAATGATCACCAGAGATTAGATTATGGCCTTAGTAGTAATTATTTTTCAAAGTCATTCATATACATATTATATGCATATCGTTTAGTGACCGAAGTCGAGGAGGAACAGGAGGCCTTGGAGGTACACCTGCCGGATATTAACACAGACTCGGACCTGCATCCAGGCAAGCCCCGATTTGCATTTAAGTTCCTTACACGGTCTTTTTCCAGTTTTCGTTCACCTTACGTCTTAAGATGTATTGTGCATTACGTTAAGGTGTTTGAAATCCAATTGCATAACCAAATAATCCCAGGGATGGTTAGTATAGCTCCCAGCTTCGTATAGCAATTGCCATGCTAATGTTGTAAGAGGACCGGTAGAAGTCGAGTAGTTGGAATCTACTCGCGAAATAGAAAGTTGACACTCATCTACACTGGGTTAACATTTATAGAGAATGACTGTTAAATCTAAACTTGAGACCGGTCAGAGATGGATAGGGAGCGGCAAGACGTGGTCTTGGTCGCATAGCTCTGACTGGTCAGTTAAGGCCCGTCTGTATGCAGCCCCTTGGACAAGCTTGACTTGTACCGGCGACATACTGGATATATGGGCTCCAGTAAACTGAGGTAACTCAATAACTGGGATGTCGAAGCCATTAACTCACCATCGATATGGGTGGGTTGAGGACAGTAAGGTGTAAATCGGTCGGTGGGCACAGATGTGTTCCGTGCGGAGACCTTCTGTTCGCGGAGGTGAGACGGGTTTGGTGTTCGGGTTTCTTGTGAAAGGTGGCCATATACGACTAGTACTAAAGTGTTACGTAGGTACTGATGTACTCGCTGACACTTCCGAACGTGCGTATGTGTCGTGTTGTCCGGATGTGTCCTGATTGCAATCACCGTCCCTCGCGGTAATAGAGTACCACTTGTTCACTGAGTCGTGACGTAGTAAATACTAAAGAATCCAGAAGAATATGTTGTATTGAATTATAATTGCTTTGCAACCATGTGTGACTTAGAGATAGCAAAATTAAAGTTTACAGTTTCCCCATACTTTAGCTATAATAGCATTATGTGCTTTGGGCATGTCATATCATCGGCAAAGTGTTTCTTGTTTGATTGTGGAGTCTACGATGTGCCATTCTTGAAGAATGTCATTTGCTACTGAAAACATCATTATAAGGATCCACTTGTAGGCGAGTCATTTATGCTTCACCTTGTCTATGCTGAGTATTCACCCTTGCATATGTCTAGTGAGACGGGTTAGTCTTGCTGAGCCTTATGCTCATGTTTGCAGTTAATGAGTTTTTGCACGTTAGACGATTGATGACGGGTTTGATGACGAGGTTGCACCCCCTTCAGGGTTTAGAGCCGAGTGGGAACCCTGCACGCCACTGTGAATTGTGTGTTGCTAGTGCGAAGTATCCAGGACATGGATGACTTTGCTTTTGCATAGCTAGTGCTGAGAGCGTAGCTATGATGTATAGGTTTCTTTCCTTCCGCTAGTATTGTAAAACTTCTGCTGTATTATAAATAAAAGACTTAGTCTTGTATTTTATTCTCGTTCTTTTCTTGTATATTGTTGGGTGTCGCATCGCACGACACCACCCAATGACATCCTTGGATGTCGGGATTCCGGTCCCCACATCTGATCACCCAAGTGATGTAGTTGGTCGCCGTCAACTGCGGCAGCTGGAACGACACGCCGCCGTTCTCCAGCTCAAGCGGCATGATGGTGGTGGTGGATGGGAATTGTTCAGGGCTGCACTGCCTGGCTCTAAGACCAGGTATTGATTTCGGCACAGGCACTACATCACTAATTGAGTGTCTATCCTACAGGAGCTGAAGAAGAGAGAAGAACACACTAATTTTGTGAGCACTTGAACACAGCACTCTGTTTGTTCTTCTCAATACTGAAAGCAAATATAAGCTGGAATTTAAATACTAATGAGGACGTGGTAACATGCCAGTCCAATATCCGCTAAACCTGGAAACAACCCATGCTTACCCCGCACGTTTATTCACCACTACCGGCATGCATGCTGCAACAAAGACGCGGTCTTTGCTTGAGTCCTGATGACATAGTCTTCCCGCCAACCGTTTCGTGTGAATCACAATCAGGGTTAGACCCAACATTTTTATGTATAGCGTTACACATAAATAAGATAGTTTTATTCTGTTCTTACCTCCTCATTAAGTGACCGGCTAAATGGCCGCCTTCATAACGGCACATAAGTGTTACGTGGCTGACCATGAGTTTGCAAGTGCGTTGAGCAAATCAACCTGATACACAACATGGACGACTATATCATCTGAAACGTCATGTCTGTTAGCATGTAATAGCATGTGAGCAGTCTAAACGTCATGTCTGTTAGCATGTAACAGCGTATGAGCAGTCTATTCTATCCATCACCGGCTAACAGGGCTAATTGTGTGTTTTGTGAAAATACGTGCACATGCATTCCGTACGAACGTCTAACTTTTTTCTTTGCAAACAATGATGTGACAATATAGCCTCAAGATTATGTGAGATGAGCCATGTAATTATTTGTGTGTTATGCATGACACAAGTTAGTTACAATAGGGTTGAGGCTATTTTGCTTATTGTATTCAACCTACATCCAGTCTGTGGAGTGCCCATGTGATCTAATTAAATTATTTTAATTTCTATTAGTGTGTAATAGATGAATTAAATTATTTAATGCATCGACATGACACGCGACGGTACGACTACCACCATGACGGATGATCGACAGTTTTTAAACGAGTAGCGTCTACATTGCGCATGTCTACATGTGCTGATTTTTGTTGGACGAAGAAATACCATTATAATAATTTGAATATTTGTAATATTCATATTTATGCACTGCTTGTGATGAATGTGAAAAATCTCTTTCAATAGTTGCATTTGTTTGTCGGATCATGTTAGTTGATAATGGGTCCGTCAAAGCAGGTTGTCATCTTCTACTTGGCCTATAGGGTGGTGTCCGACACCACAACACTAGTATCGGTTCACTTGACGGAGCTATCAAGTCAGACTTGGACTCTGGGCATAAACGTTGGGAGTCGATACATAGGATGTAATCCAACAAACGAGAGTCGCATAGGATCCAATTAGCAGAGGTTGCCTACTCTGTTGGCTATGATGGTAGTTGTGATGCCAAAGCTCACTAGTTTCATCGAAAACATTGGATCTCCTCTTCCTATGCAATGTCGTAGGGATGTTGACAAAATGTAGTGGGGTTACTTTTGTTAAAAATGTTTTAGTGAAAGTATTGCTAAGTGTTGCAAATCTCTGTTGTTGTAGAAAATATTGACCTCCTCAAATTTTAACCTACAATCGATCCTAGACAAACAAAAGCTAAATGGAATGTCACACCCGGTCCAAATGAGATAACCGAATGGATTACACAGGTATGCCAGGATCAATTTGCATCATACATGTGTAGACAAAAATGTAATATCATTTATTACAAGTCATGTTTGAATACATAATTGTCTTACAATAACAACCCAAGGTCTAAAAGAAAATTACAAGCACAGCAGCAAAAGTAATCCAGTGAAGCTCCATGCACATGCAGTTGCTCGAGGGTACGCCAGCCTAGAACATCTCCTCCGGATCGGTGAAGAAGTTTGTGTTCTCCTCTTCATCTTCATATACTTGAGGAGGAAGTTAAGCGCATGAGTATATAGAGTACTCAGTAGTCACTAAAGGATTCTGCCTTGTTGCAACAATTGTACTGCAACGAATACTAAATCGTTGCAGTAAGATTGGTCTTTTGCCACGATTCACTAGTTCGTGGCATTAGCATCTATCACCACAGAACACGATTGTTGCAATAGGATCTATTGCCATGATTCACTAGTTCGTGGTAT
The DNA here is from genome assembly GCA_036927565.1 of Tuctoria greenei. Classification (NCBI taxonomy): domain Eukaryota; kingdom Viridiplantae; phylum Streptophyta; class Magnoliopsida; order Poales; family Poaceae; genus Tuctoria; species Tuctoria greenei. The sequence continues at coordinate 222,819,050 of JAYESD010000002.1, read as the reverse complement.
TAGGATCTATCGCCACGAATCTGTTGCCACGATTCACTAGTTCGTAGCATTAGCATCAATCATCATAGAACACGATCGTTGCATTAGGATTTGTTGCCACGATTCACTAGTTAGTGGCATTAGGATCTATCACCACGAATTTGTTGCCATGATTCACTAGTTTGTGATATTATCATCTATCGCCACGGAACACGATCGTTGCATTAGGATATGTTGCCACGATTCACTAGTTCGTGGTGTTAGCATCTATCGCCACAGAACACGATCGTTGCATTAGGATCTATTGCCATGATTCACTAGTTCGTGGTGTTAGAATATATCGCCACGGACCACAACTGTTGAATTCGGAACTTTTGCCACGCTTCACTAGTTCGTGGCGATAGGATATATCGCCACGAAACATAATCGTTGCATTAGGATCTGTTGCCACGAATTACCGGTTCATTGTGTTAGGATCTATTGCCACAGAACATAATCATTGCTTTAGGAACTTTTGCCACGGTTCACCAGTTCGTGGTGTTAGGATCTATCGCCACGAAACACAAACGTTGCTTTAGGAACTTTTGCCACGATTCACCATTTTGTGGCGATAGGATCTATCGCCATGAAACATGATCGTTACAATATGATATGTTGCCACGAATTACCGGTTTGTGGCGATAGGATCTATCACCACAAAACAGAATTGTTGCATTAGGAACTTTTGCCACGATTCACTAGTTCATGTCATTAGGATCTATCGCCATGAAACACGATCGTTGCATTAGGAAATTTTTCCACGCTTTACCAGTTCGTGGCATTAGGATCTATCGCCACAGAACAAAATTGTTGCATTAGGATCTGTTGCCACGATTCACCAGTTCGTGGTGTTAGGATCTGTCGCCACGAAACACAATCGTTGCATTCGGAACTTTACCACGATTCACCAGTTTTTGGCGATAGGATCTATTGCCACAATCATTGCATTAGGATCTCTTGCCACGAATTACCGATTCGTGGCATTAGGATCTATTGCCACAGAACAGAATCATTGCATTAGGAACTTTTGCCACAATTCACCAGTTCGTGGCGTTAGGATCTATCGTCACAGAACACAATCGCTGCATTAGGAACTTTTGCCACGATTCACCAGTTCGTGGCGTTAGGGTCTATCGCCACGGAACACAATCATTGCATTATGAAATTTTGCCACGATTCACCAGTTCATGGCGTTAGGATCTATCGTCACGGAACACAAATGTTGCATTAGGAACTTTTGCCATGATTCATCACGATTCAATATCAGCTTGCCGCTAAATAGAATAGCAGCTTCTATCTTTTCAAAAAAAAATCAAATAGTTCACGTACAGCTAGCTCACACAGTACTTATATAAATAAATCATCATCTTCGCTGTACTCCCCAATATTGGAGGTACAATACCATCATTGATATATGTATCATCGTTGTCGTCATCATCTTCGTTTTTTGATGGAACTCTATGTGTCTCAAAATGATCACATGTTATCATCCGTAGAGCGGAAGCATCACCGGTTGCTCCCTTAATGTCATTCCTATCCCATGCGGTCCTATCCTCATTTATATCAGTAAGTCGTCGATCATCAAATGTCTCAGCCTCCATCGTCTTAGTGACATTATTTTCACTGTCTCTAGGGGGCATGGAAAAAAGGTTTTGTGGCTTCGTTTTAACAACTGTAGCTCATTTAGGTTGCTTTACACTTCAAAGTAAAAAACTTGTTCTGCTTGGGTGGCTAGAATGTAAGGCTTTGGCTCTGCTTTGGTTGCTTTATACCTAAATTGAGAAAGAGTAGTGTCAACATCTATCATTTTGTATCGATCCATTTAGTAGCCTCTGCTTTGGCTCTGACCAGAATGAGGCCGATCAAAACAGTCACATTCAAATAACAGAACCTCTTGATTTCTTTCAAAATCAACAAAAATCATTTTCTTGATTACTCCATACGACTCATGATCACCATCCCGAACAACAACGCTGTTTTGCTTCCGTAAATCTTTTTCCACCTCTGCTGTTCGAAAGAAGAAGCCATTTATGAATGATCGACTAAAAAAGCGTGCCTGGCATTCAGGTCCTCTAGATAATGCATACAAATAATCGGTTACTTTGCCTTCTTTGTGTAATGTCGTAATATGTACACATTAGTATAAAAGGGTTCATCGATAAACCAACTTCAGAACACATATTTGTTCAATATTTCATCAAAGTAAAAACTTGCATGTACTTACTTGTTTCTGAAACCAATAAACAAACTTATCTCTATGGTGCTTTTCAACATCATGAGAATGAATCTTTTTCAGTTCTTCAAAATGCTCACTGAAAAGGGTACAACATTAAATTAGCCATGTACAACAAGCATGATCCAATATAGTATTGAACATCAGAGTTATACGTACTTTATCCATGGATTGGCCTCTTCAACATTAGAAATAATATAATGCCTGATGTTATGTAGTTCCACCATAGTCAGTTGGCCCCATTTAAACCCTTTTTAGAATTATCAACTTCTGTAAATATATTAGACTCGAGAGAAGGTTCATTCCTAGCTGCAGCTTCATGACGTTCTGGCCTATTAAGCTTGGTGCTGATGTTATCCAAAAACTGACTACAAAAAGTCATACACTCTTCCATAATATATCCATCAGCTATAGAACCCTCTGGGTGAGCTCTGTTACGTATATACATCTTCAATGTACCAAGGTACCTCTCAATTGGATACATCTATCTGTAAGAAACAGGTCCACCCAAGCGAGCTTCTTCGGCAAGATGGACTGGAAGATGTACCATGATATCAAAGAAAGCCGGAGGAAGCAACATCTCAAGCTTACAAATTATTTCAGGAAATTGTTTGATCATCTTATCCAAATCTGGTTCTGTCAATTCTTTAGAACAAATTCCAGAAAAGAATCTGCTAATATCAATCAAAGGTGCAACAACCTTTTCAGACAATATGTCACGTATTGCAATGGGAAGGATCTTCTGAAATATAATATGGTAGTCATGAGTTTTTAGACCTGATACCTTATGTGCTGTTATGTCCACACATCTCTTAATGTTTCAAGCATAACCATCGTGCATCTTCACATCCCCCAAAAACTTGCACAAGGTGGTCTTCTGATCTTTATGCAAAGTATATGACGCTGATGGACAATCATACTTCCCTTTCATATCCATCGGATGTTGCTTTGGCCGTATACCCATTCCCTGCATATCAAGACGAGCTTGTAGACTATTTTTCGTTTTACCATCCATATTAAGCAATGTCCCAAATATGCTATCACAAATGTTTTTCTCAATGTGCATGACATCCAAGTTATGCCTTATTACCAATGTCTTCTAATACGGGAGCTGAAAAAATATACTTTTCTTCTTCCAACTATGCCACCTATCTTCCTCAGTGCGCTTTCTCTTATTATTTGTCTGTCCAAAACTCACTTGATCAAAAGTCTCGTATTGTTTGAGTACTTCGTGACCAGAGAGTGATGTTGGAGCCTCTCTATTCTCTATCTTGTTGTTGAAAGAAGCTTTTTCTCGATGCCACCTGTGATCTGAGGTAGGAAACAACGATGACCCATGTAGCAATACTTTCGTCCATGTTTCAACCACAAGGCATCAATGTTTACATGGCAGTATGGGCATGCTAGCTTACCCTTTGTGCTCCATCCACATAGCATTGCATATGCTGGAAAATCATTTATTGTCCACAATATAGAAGCTCGCATGAGAAATGTCTCTTTCTTTGAACTGTCATATGTTTCAACACCATCAGACCATAATTTCAGTAACTCATCAATCAAAGGTTGCAGATACACATGAATGTTGTTTCCAGGTGACTTTGGCCCAGGAAATATCATTGACATCAACCAATAAGGCTGCTTCATACACAACAAAGGTGGTAGATTATAAGGGATTAGAATCACAGGCCATGTACTGTAAGAAACATTCATTACTCCAAAAGGATTGAAACCATCAGATGCTAGCCCAAGTCTTATGTTGCGAGGATCAAATGAGAAGTTTGGGTGAATTCTATCAAAATGCTTCCATGCTTTCGAATATTTAGGATGGTGTAATATTCCATCATCAATACGTTCTTCTTTCTGCCAGCGCATGTTTGATGCTGTTGATTCTGCCAAATAAAACCTTTGAAGACGGGGAATAAGTGGGAAGTATCGTAGAATCTTGCGTGCGACAAGCTTCTTAGCTTTTCCACAAGGTAAAGCCTCTCTTGCATCCCCATCAGTACTATTTTTCCATCTTAATTCACCACATTTTGGGCATCGATCCAACAGAGAATAGTCCTTTCGGAATAACACACAATCATTGACACAAGCATCGATCTTTTTGTAGCTCAACCCGAGGTCACGAACAACCTTTTGAACTTTATCAAGTGTATTAGGAATGTAATGGCCCTCTGGAAGCACATATGAGAATAGTTCAAGGATCAACTCACACGCTTTTTTGCTCAAACTAGTTAAACACTTTATCTGGTACAACCCGACAACGAAGGATAATTGGGTCACCTTCTCACAACCTGGATACAACTCCTTTTTAGCATCATTTAATATGTCATAGAATGCCTTTGCACACCCAGTTGGCTCCTGCTGGTTTATAGCATTTCCTGGATAATCAACATCTGCTAAAGTACCACCATGATCAGTGCCTCTAAGTAGACTGGACAACATATTTTCCATTGCAGCATCATAAAAAATTATCTCCTCATTATTTGCTGATTGCTCAGAAATATTTTTCTCAACTCGTTTTTTTCCATGGTGTACCCAACAAGTATAATCAAATGATATCCCATTACAAAGCAAGTGAAGATGAACTTCCTTGCGTGTCCTGTGGCAAATATTACGACATCTCATGTAACGACAAGGCTTAGTTTCTTCTTCACGAGTGCCCTGGAACGCTAAATTCAAAAATGACTTCATTCCATCCTGCCACTCCTTCGTACGCCTGTCTTTTCCCATCCATATATTATCTTCTGACATCGCTTCCTACAATTCAATCAGCATATCTGTAAGAGGATAGAACTACAATAACATTATGTGAGCAGTTGTACCTAGCGCTGTTGCTCCTCCACGTGCGGCGGCCGACGGATGCTCCTCCACGCCGGTGGCTGGCGGATGCTCTTCCAAGAGGGTGGCGGCTAGCGGATGCTCCTCCAAGAGCGTGGCGGCCGGCGGGTGCTCCTCCAAGAGTATGACGGTTGGCGGATGCTCCTCCAAGCGCGTTTCGTACAATGGGGAGAGGGGCCTTTGTGGATTGAAGGGTCCCACGGGCAGGCAGCCAGGACAAAGCGTACGTGAAGCTATCAGAGTAGGCCCAACACTGCGCTAGGCCACTTGTTATTTGTGGGCTGAAACTGTGCTGAGTCACTTTGTATTCGTGGGCCGAAACTGCGCTAGGACGCTTGGTGTTCGTCCCCATGACGCGTGAGCCCATCCACGGGCGTGTGTCTGGCTATAGCAGTTTGTTATCTAAATAAGTTAATGTAGAAATGGGGGTGGTATTCCGATCAAAATAAAGCATACGCATAAAATCTCTTGAACCGTAACAACACAGTGATATAAACAAGTATTAAATAATACAATAGATATTAACATCAAACCAAATAGTAGTGTTCAACGTACCATTCCAGGCAACAAACAAATCGACAGAATTAGCTGTTACATAATTGAATGTGGCCTAGACGGGGATGAATAGGCCTTTTTGATTTTTAGTCGCAACCTGCAACACTTAACAACTTGATCAAATACCAGGAAATTGGACTAGTCCGGTAGAGTGCGGACTAGTCCGGTGCGTGCAGACTAGATTGATCAAGTTAGATCAATGATTTCAATACAAACACAGTACGTAGTGGAATATAGTATGTAACTTAATATTATTGAGTCAATGAAATTAAGTGTAGCACAAACTAACTTTGATTTCAATGATATGAAAAAACCATAGAATATGATATGAAAAACTTAAGAACAAGTTTGACACAAGATTTTATCCCGTGGTTCGGTTCCCGCAAAAGCAACCTACGTCCACGTTGAGGAGCCCACGAAAGGATCGGGTCTTCACAGACCCTAACCTCGTCGAATCGCCATGGAGGGCGATTCTCTTCCACTAATCACAAAAGGTAAATCACCAAGTTCAAGGGGCCTTCTCACAAGTTGAGGGCTCTCCAAGATTACAAAACGAACACCACCAAGAACACACTCTTAAGATCAACAATGAAACAACAAGAGTGTGATAGAGAATCAAACCCAGGAGCTCAAACATGTGGAATCATGTTTCTCCTTTGATCCAAAGTGAATCCTGAAGGATTTGATCTTTCTTGCGTTGGATTGCGTGGAGAGATGTGTTTTCTAAGCTCTTGAAGGGTGTGACGGCACTGGGAGTCGAGAGCGTTGAAAGTAGGGTCGTGCACATCTATTTATAGGGTGTTTCCAAAAGTTACTGTTAGGGTTTAGAGAGTCCCGACTAGTCTGTGGTGGGGTCCGTACTAGTCCAGTGTGTGGTGTGTAGGAAACCCTAAGTTCTCAGGAATATCGGACTTGTCCGGCCTTGGGAGGACTAGTCCATTTTAGGCCCTGGAAAAGTTCGGACTAGTCCGGTGATTATCGGACTAGTCCGGCTGTGGTGAACCCCTTAGTGAATTGAGGACAAGTCCGCATTTGGAGGACTTGTCCGATTTTAGTCAGAGAGGTTATCGGACTAGTCCAGATATTATTGGAATTGTCCGATCTCGTGCAAAGTTGTGAAGTGTTGAGGATTAGTCCGCACTGGGGAGGACTAGTCTGATCTTAGTCAGCAATATATCGGACTAGTCTGTGGTGATATCGGACTAGTCCAGTCTGTGTAAACCTGGACTGTGCTGACAAGTACGCACTGGGAGGACTTGTACGATTTTGAACAGAGAGATTATCGGACTAGTCTGGGGTCTATCGGACTAGTCCGGTCCTGTGTAAATTTGTGCAGTGAATGAGTTTTCTTGTGCTTGAGCTCTTGGAGTGTGTTTATCCAACACACTCCATACACAAAGATCTAATCTATTCAGCTCTTGAGCTCTTTTCCATATAGATCCTCATTCTCCTTTCTTTTTGCGCTTTCTTCATAATTTCTTTTAAGACCTGCGCTCATCTCATCAATTTGGTTTGGATCTCATTTGTTTGTCATAAATCAACCAAAACACACAAGGGATGCACTTTCAATCTCCCCCTTTTTGGTGATTGATGACAACCAATTGAGATTTCACAAAATATGATAAAAATACAGAATTTTCATAAAGTGTGCACATACGAGTTTGGTACAAGTTAAACAATGAAAATATAGGGAATATGTGCACTCTTTATGGTGGGGTGTAAAACTACGTGAGTGTGAGCAATAATCATGATGAGAATGAAGTGATTGACATGGAAATATCAATATCAAGCATATATGTCAATTCCAGTGCAAAATCACAGATTATCTCAAATCATCATCACAAATTTCATAACATAAGCATAAACTTAGTCATTCCATCACAACACAATGCTAAAGGTAAAGGTAACAAAATTAAAGTTTTACAGCCCAAAAGAGACATAAAGAGATACATAAATGAAGCTCTCATCTCTCAACCTACAACTAGGATCTAGTGACTCCCCCTCAATCTCTCGTCCTTTGGCATCAAGACACCAAAAAGAAGTAGAGGAGGGATCTAGTGGCTCATTCCTCGCTGTCGGTCCTTTCCTCATCTTCATCTTCATCTTCATGCTGTGTAGGAGGAGGAGGAGCAGATCCACTTGAAGTGCCCCCAATGCCAAAGTAAGCAAGATCGGAGGGAGTCAAAGGTCCGAGCTCAGTGAAATCAGAGTCTGAGTCTTCAGAGATGACAGGGGATCCAATGGGCTCGATCTCCAGCTTCTGGCAAATATGCTTGACATTTTCTTTGACATATCTCATATCTGATTTCCTCGCCTTGTTCAACTTATGAATTTTCACTTCATCCTTCTTGCATTAGCCAAAGATGGATGCCATGTACTTCAAGATTCCACTAGGAGACCCTTTGGGGGGGGGGGGGGGGGGCGGGGGGGGGGGGGGGGATAGTGGTGGGAGTAGTCCTCTCATCTCCTCGAGCTCTCATCGGAGCCTCTTCACTGGACACTGGAGATGGAGCAGCTTGGACAGTGGCTTGGGGAGGCTTCTGGGACCTCAAAGGAGTGTGCTCCACATCCTTCTTGAACTCGATTCCTATGACCTTCTCAATCATGAACATGATGTAGGGGGCATAGCCACAGGATCTGTTCAGTGTGCAGGAGATGTTGACCATATCATTCCAGATATAGTCAAATAGATCAAACTTCTCCAGTTCTTGCTAATCACCTTCATTAGGGTACTCAGGTATCCTTAGACACTTCCTGCGTCCCCATATTTTGGTGCTATGGTCTTCCTTAGCACCATGTTAAGAACCATGAAGAAGGGCTTCATGTTCTTGGTCGAGGGGGGGGGTTTGTACCTCAGGCTAGTGTCATAGAGGAAGTCCATCTTATCCTTTCCCAAGACACCGATGCTGTGGATAGTCAACTCATTATTGCCAGTGTCTTCAAGGTGAAGGAGTCTTGCAAAATCATCATAAGTAATGGTGTACTTGGATCCATGAGTCATCCAAGTCACTCTCTCCTCCTCATCACTAGCAAAGAAGCATGTGTCATAGAACAGAGCAATAATATCATCATTCCAATTAAATCTGAAGGCAAATAGGTCCTTCATTCCATGCCTAGCTGCAACCTCCACCACCTGATCAAATGCACCACAACTCTTCCTTTCAAAATGATTCCAGTCAATCCACTGGCTGCGGACAACTGGGGTCTTCATGGTGAGGTATACAGAGTTATAGAAATCTGCATAAAAATTGCTCCAAAACCTGGCATTAGCTGCCTTCTTGGGTCAGCTATAGCAATCCACAAATCTGAGCTTGGAAGCCGTATCACTTTCCTTGCCATTGAACTTCTCCTCGAAGGGATCCCTGTTCCCCTGCCTTGGCGCTGCCATCCTGAGGGGGCCTATCGGGCACAATACTATCCCTTTCCCCTTGTCCTTAGCTTGGTGAGAAGCCGCTGACCTAGGGCCAGCTGCATCCTTGGCCTTGGACGCAGGCTTCTTGGCTAGCACTTTGCATCGCACCTGAGGTGGGGAAGGTGCAGGCTCGGAGGGACGCTCTTGCCTCTTCTTCCCTTGGCCCGACGAGGATCGAAGCAAGGAGTCTTGGTCCAACTTGGCTTCATAATCGGGGAGCTCGTCATGGGAGCTCGACATTGTCCTGAGAATGGATTACACAATGTATGGATGAGAATTGATGGCAAGGAAGTGCATTGAGGAATGAGAAATTAGGGTTGAGTTCAGTTAAAAATCGGACTTGTCCGATGTACAGGTACGGACTAGTCCGGGGGACTGGACTTGTCCGTACATGGATCGTACTAGTCCGGTGTTCATCACCTCAAACCCTAACTAGATGACCAATGGTGATTCCCAATGCAAAACTAGTTCAAGGTAAATGTAATACAGCAAGGAGGCATGTATTAACTAGAAGGAACTAAGCTATTTGGTAAACAATGAAGGAAATCATGTTTTCTAAGGTTTGGGAGGAAATTTTACCGAAAATCCTCAATTCTTGGAGATGGAGGGGTTGAAGGTGCGGACAAGTCCGTGGTCTTCAATCCCTATGCAATGGAGATCGATTTCCACCCAAACTCGGAGGTATTTGATGGAGAACGAAGGAAATCGCCTTGGGAGCACTCGAGTGAGGAAAGAGAGTGTCAGGTGAGTTGTGAGGGCAAAGGAGATTAGGTTTTGGTGGTGGCTACAGTTATGGAGTTGAAAAATCGGACAAGTCCATGGTTGGTCGGACTAGTCCGGACTACCGAACCTCTGCGGCCTAGTCTGCAGTGTGCGGACTAGTCCGGATAACCACGAACTAGTCCGTGGTCACCAGAACAGAATCAATTTGCCCATTCATATATATTTGAAGGTTCTTAGAGAAAAATAGGGTCCAAAACAACCAAATAATCTTGATGAATATGATCAGTAAGCATACAACAATCAAGCAATGACCATATTTCACCATATCAAGTAATTGAAATAGATTTTCGGAGAAAATGGAGAGAGATGATTTTCACAACACAATAAACATATTTTGAAGAATTCATATAGGTATGCAAGTTTTCAAGCCACATTCATCAAGGATACTTAGTTCATTTTAGAGCCTGCAAAAGCGTTTCTCACCAAGTGGCTTGGTAAATATGTCGGCTAGTTGATTTTCGGTGTTGACATGGGAAATAGCTATGTCTCCTTTCATTGAGTCGTCTCTCAAAAAGTGGTGCCGGATATCTATATGTTTGCTCCTAGAGTGCTCAATGGGGTTATGGGCAATCTTAATGGCACTCTCATTATCACAAGAGAGTGGAATACAGCTCATATTGTAACCATAATCCCTTAGATTTTGTCGCATCCAAAGGAGTCATGCACAACAACTCCCGGCTGCAACATACTTAGCTTCGGCCGTGGATAAGGCAATGGAGTATTGTTTCTTGGAGGACCAAGAAACTAGGGATCTACCTAGAAATTGGCAAGTACCGGAGGTACTTTTTCTATCTACTTTGCATCCGGCATAATCTGCATTGGAGTATCCAATGAGATTGAATTTAGAACCTTTAGGATACCAAAGGCCCAGGTTGGGTGTATGAACTAAATACCGCAAGATTCTCTTTACGGCTGTCAAATGACACTCTTTTGGGTTGGCTTAAAACCTTGCACACAAACATACACTCAACACAATGTGTGGCCTAGATGCACATAAGTAAAGTAGGGATCCAATCATGAAGCAATATGCCTTTTGATCGACGTTTGGTCCATCTACATTGAGATCCAAGTGTCCATTTGTTGTCATGGGAGTCTTTATAGGCTTTTCCTTGTCCATTCCAAACTTCTTGAGTATGTCTTGAGTATACTTGGTTTGGCTTATGAACGTCCCCTCCTTTTATTGCCTCACTTGGAATCCCAAGAAGTATTTCAACTCTCCCATCATAGACATTTCAAACCTATCGGTCATAATCTTACTAAATTCTTCACAGAAAGATTTGTTAGTTGAACCAAAAATGATATCATCAATATAAATTTGGCAAACAAAGAGATCATTATCAAAATGCTTCGTGAATAATGTATAATCAGCTTTGCCAATATTAAAACCATTTTCAATTAGGAAATCTCTAAGACACTCATACCAATCTCTATGAGCTTGTTTGAGGCCGTAGAGAGCCTTATGCAGTTTAAAGATGTGGTCGGGGAACTCCTGATCTTTAAATCTGGGGGGTTGCTCCACATACACCTCCTCCTTGATTGGTCCGTTGAGGAAGGTGCTTTTCACATCCATTTGATAGAGCTTGAAATCATGGCGAGTAGCATATGCAAGTAATATTCAAATATATTCAAGCCTAGCTATGGGAGTAAAGGTTTCATCGAAATTCAAACCTTCGACTTGTGAATACCCTTTGGCCACAAGTCGCACCTTGTTCCTTGTCACCACCTTGCGGAAGACCCATTTGGTGCCGACGACATTAAACTTGGGTCTTTCGACGAGTTCCCACACTTCGTTCCGTTTGAAGTTGCTAAGTTCTTCTTGCATCACCACCACCCAATCCAGATACTTCAATGCATCCTCAATCTTGTGCGGTTCCAAAAAGGATACAAAGGAGTAATGTTCACAAAAATTAGCTATGCGAGATCTAGTTGTTACTCCCTTTTGGATGTCACTGATTATGTTGTCGATTGGGTGATCTCTCTGGACGCATTGGTGTACTCTTGGATGTGGCAGTTGAGGTATTAAATCTTCATGGTTATCTTCTTCTCCCCCTAGATAGTTGCCCTCATTGACTTGTTGATCATCTTCGTCTTCTTGATGTTGATCTTGTGTGGAAGCTCCCTCTTGATTGTTTACCTCCACTTGTGGTTCATCTTCTTCATTTTCATTTGGAGGTGGGGCTTGTGGTCAAACATCGCCCAATGCCATTCTTCTCAATGCTTGACATGGAGCTTCTTCTCTATCTAGAACACATGGATCAACTTGCTCTTCTTGAGAGCCTTTAGTTTTATCGAACACTACGTCACGTGCTACTTCAATAGGTCTGAAGGTCTTGTTGAAGACACGCTAGGCGTAAGAGTTTGAATCATAACCAAGCAAGAAACCTTCATCGGACTTTGAAGCAAACTTTGAAGTCCTAGGATTCTGGTTCAAAATATAGCACTTAGAACCGAAAACTCGAAAATACGAAATATTAGGCTTGTTATCGGTGAGTAGTTCATATGATGTCTTCTTGAGTAGTCGATGAAGATAGTGTCGGTTTATGGCATGGCAAGCGGTGTTAACCGCTTCCGCCCAAAACCGATCCGAGGTTTTGTATTCATCGAGCATTGTTCTCGCCATCTCTATGAGGGTTCGGTTCTTCCTTTCGTCTACTCCGTTTTGTTGAGGTGAGTACGGTGCTGAAAATTCATGTTTGATGGCCTCTTCGTCTAGGTACTCCTCAACTTGAGTGTTCTTGAACTCTGTGCCATTGTCACTTCGTATGTTCTTGATCTTCAATGAGAACTCATTTTGGGCACGCTTGAAGAACTTCTTGAGGGTTCCTTGAGTTTCTGTCTTATCATGAAAAAAGAAAACCCAAGTGAAGCGCGAAAAGTCATCAACAATTATAAGCCATACTTAAGCGATTGGACCGAATAGGTCCATGTTAAGTAGCTCGAGCAGTCTTGTCGTTGTCATGACGTTCTTCGCGGGATGGGGTGCTCCTACTTGCTTCCCGACTTGGCACGCGCTACAAGGCATGTCTTTCTCAAAAAGAACATCCTTAAAACTTCGGATGTGATCGCTCTTAAGGAGTTTTTGAAGATTCCTCATACCAACATGTGCTAGCTGTCTATGCCACAGCCAACCCATGTTGGTCTTTGCAATAATGCATGTGTCAAGTTCGGCTTTATCTTTGTTGAAGTCACCAAGATAAAGCTTTCCCTTCAACACTCCCTTGAATGCAACCAGTCATCACTCCTTCTAGAGAGGTCACACCCTCATTAGTAAACAAGTAATTATAACCTTTGTCACATAATTGAGATATGGACAGCAGGTTATAATCTATGGAATCGACAAGTAAAATGTGCGAAAGAGTATGTTGAGATGATATTGCAATTTTACCAGTACCGAGCACCCTTCCCTGACTATTGTCTCCAAAATAGATGCCCCCGCTTGGATCCTCATTTTCTTTATACTCAACGAACATTATTCTTTCTCCGGTCATATGGTTGGTGTAACACCCTCATTTTCATGCATCATGCCTTGCATACATTCATATACATGTTTAACATTAACCAACATAAAGAGGAACGAGTTTAAAATTGATTTGGAACAAAACCGCACTTAAAATGCTGAAAAGTGCGGACTAGTCCGATTTTGCTGAGGAACAGTCCGATTTCTCTCTGACTAAAAATGAACTTGTCCGTTTTTGCTGCGGACTAGTCCGATTTTGCCTCTGGAAACTTTTGGACTTGTCTGATTTGGTGCGGAATAGTCTGATATTCCAAGAATACTTGAAAATTTGCTAAGTCCCTGGACTTTTTGGACTAGTCCGGTGTTCCAGCGGACTTATCCGTTTTCCTTTCTGACTAAAGTTGGACTTGTTCGATTTTTGGCCAGACTTGTTCGATTTTCTCTCTGGACAACTTTGGACTAGTCCGGTCCTTTTCGAACTTGTCCGATATTTCACGACTCCGAGTTGATCTTTTGTTTTACGACTTGTTTCTTGGGTTTCACGTTAAGTGGGCCTAGGGATGTCTTGCCTAACTCTTTTAGAGCCCATGTGGGACCCTAAACCGGCCTCTACTCCTCTCAAACTCGAAACCCATCTAACCCTAGCCTCCACCTATATATAAACAACCCCACCCCTTGGCTTGACATCTATTTGCCAATTTTCCACCCCACCCAAACCCTAGTTTGTGGAGAGCCACCATCAAGGAGTGAGGAGGAGATCCCAAGCAAGAATAAGAAGAGGAGGAAATGAAAGAGGATCAAGATCTCCATCAAGCTTTCGTTCTTCATCACCAATTCACCTCCAAGTTCATCACCAACCCTAGATCATCAAGATCCCAGTGTTACCTCCAAGTTTCTTGATTTATTGGAGTTCTAAACACCTGGTATACCTTCTATTCTCTTTTCCTTACGTGAATTCAACCTCTAATCTCCAAATTTATGTCGATCTAGAAAACCCTAGTTCGCTAGTTCTGCGAAGTGCGGACTAGTTCGGCCTTCTGCAGACTAGTCCGATTTTGCTGACTAATTTCTATTGAATTAATTCTAAAAGTAGATATAATCAAATCAAACATGTATAAACTTGTTTTAATATATTAGAACTATTTAGTGATCTTTGAAATCAATCTATTAACAAGTTCTACCTTGCATTTGCATAAATCATTTATGTCATGTCATATTGAGTGATATGTGTGAACTCTTTGATTGTGTTTCTTATCTTGTATGTTTATTGTGTGGATTGGATGGATTTGCGCTAGAGAGTGCCGCGGAGGATCTACAGCACCAAGAGTTTGAAGAAGTTGACCTGAACCAATCCCAAGAGCAAGGCAAGTGTCCTTGAAGCATATTGATCCTGTTTTGAAATAAATGTTTTGTTTGCAAAACTGCATGCTGTGTCAATTTTATGGGAATCCTATGGTAGGAAGTTTACTAGCTTTGTTTAACCACCCTTGTCACCTAGAATATATGGTAGAGAGTTGGGAAAGGGCTTTTTACCTTCTTGCTTCACTTAATCAACTAGGATGGGAAAACAACTATACCACTCAAGTTAAATATGCATGGATGAGATTATGGTTAACATGAACTGGTTAAATATGATATGGTAATGGGTGATCTAAGCAAGCCTGGTATGTGGATGGGTTGGATGTTATGGTGGTTTGCTTGCTTCATATCTAAGGACCGGTTCATGCGAGAATAAGCCAGGACTACGGTGCCACCACGAGGACAAGTATGGGTGTCGCGTAGCTGATTAATTAGGGCTTTGCCAGTGCTATTTGGACCATTATGGATGCTCGGGGAAGGGGTAGTCGGATTGGGTTTGTTGATGATTGGTGGGACTACACTGGGATCCGAGTGGCTCAGGAGGGGGCCCTTGGTTGAAGATGTGCTCTGTGGGAGACATCGCCACCGGTGAAACCTCAGTGGGGTCTAAATAGGCTAGTAATCCCTTTGTAAAGGCTATTATGTGATCTCTTGGCCATACACCAAAGGAAGTGTAATTGGCATAAGGGAGGTTCTTTAGTCGCTGACGGGTGATGAAATCACAAACACGTGGGTAAAGTGGTATAAACTCTGCAGAGTCTAATAAAACTATCATGATAGCCGTGCTCCCAGTTATGAGCACTTGGACAACTTCCATGATTAGAGGGAACTCGGTATTTTGTGATGGTATTCGGGATGGGTATTGTTGGTATTATGGTTATGGATGGTTATGAATTGAATTCTGGTATTGAAAATGGATATTGGTATATGGATGATGGATATGTAATATGGACTGGTATTATGATTACTATATGGCTTATGATGTGTTTATTTCACATACATGATGTATATTGCTTTTCAAACATTTTAATGTACTTTTTAGCACTCATCCATTATTATATTTGTCGTTTGAATCAGCCACATGTCATACTTTCCACACTTGTTGAGTACGACATGTACTCACTCTTGCAATCCCCCCAACAATTGCATGTCAGGATTGGGAGTTTAATGGTGATAATGCGAAGTTCTAGGCCGTGTCTACTGTCAGCTTGCCTGTGGTGTTGATTGGAGCTGCGCTACCCTATCGCTTATGCTACCTAGCTATTTAGATTGCTTATTTAGTTTATTTCCGTTGCATTAGTTGAACTTGTCATTAATATTTGTTAGTGCCTGTATTCGAGGGATCATATGGTTTGTGTAATAAAATTTGGTTAATTAATCTTGTTCTGTGGTAATTTTCTATATACTCTTTTGTGAATGCACTTGTGTATGTGTGTTGAACATCCTGGGCACACACATACGTTCACTTGGTTCATTTTCGGAACCGGGTGTCACAATTTGGTATCAGAGCCACAGGTTGACCGTAGGATGCAGCCTAGATAGAATGGACACTTCAGAGCACATAGGAGCACTCAGGAATTGATGTGTTTTTGCTTGGTGTGATGTTGCTATATAAATTCGTTGCTTGTGTGCTTAATAGAGGATTTTGGGACGATTTAGTTGCCATGTCCATGTAGGCTAGTTAGTTGTCTAGTTTCATATCCCTTGATGCATATTGTTGGGGACGTTTTCTAATTCTTCCCTATTGCTTTTCTCCAGATGGTGAGGACTCGCAACCAGAGGGATGCTAATGATGAGGAGGAGAACCATGGAGTACCTCAGAACAACAATGGACAAGGACCTGCTCATGGAGCTATCAACATTGAGCAGCTTTTGGCTATGCAAAACCAGCTCATGCAGACCATGATACAGACTATGGGACAGCTGCAGGCTGGCAACATCAATAATCAGCCCCACATGCCTCCACCGCCACCCCCGCCTCCTCATAACCGGTTGGGAGAGTTTATGAGGACTAGGCCGTCGACCTTTGATCAAGCCGCCGACCCTATGGACGCTGATGATTGGCTCAAGTACGTGGAGAAGAAACTTGCTGTTGTCCAATGCAATGACTGGGAGAAGGTGCTATTTGCTTGTCATCAACTAGTTGGAGCGGCTGCAGATTGGTGGGATGCTTATTGCAATGCTCATGAGAATCAAGAGAGGATCATTTGGGCAGAATTCAAGGAGAACTTCCGTTCTCATTATGTGCCGGAAGGAGTTATGATTTTGAAAAGGCAAGAATTTGAGAACTTAAGGCAAGGAAGATCAAGCGTGAGTGAATATCTCAATAAGTTCACTCAACTCTCAAGATATGCGCCTGAGGATGTTAGTCGGGACAGCCGGAAGCAATACTTGTTCATGAGAGGCTTGAACAATGAGATCCAAGTGCAACTACTCAACTGTGATTATGCCAATTTTCAGAAGCTTGTGGACAAAGCAATTGTGGTTGAGAACATGATTCGTGAGATGGAGCAAGACAATAAGAGAAAGGTGCCATATCAAGGACAGCTGCAAGGAAGTAATGTGCGCCCTTGCTTTGTGCCGCCCAATGCGCCTTATTTTAGCTCTTCAATTCCTGCTCAACGCCCCTGATATGCACTGCGCCCAACTCAGTTTATGCAGCAGCGCCCTGTTATGCAAGCACCTAGGCCTCCAAAGCCTTATGCACCTCGCGCTAACTTTGCTGCTGCAAGTGTTCAGAACCAAGCTCGTCCCAATAATTTTGGTGGAGTTAAGAAGTGCTATACTTGTGGAGAAGCTGGACACTTTGCGTATCAATGTCCTAAGTTAGGCCTTGGTCAAGGAAGCAATGCACCGAGGCAAAACCCAAGACCCAATGGAGGACAGCCGCAAGGAAATCGTGGACAGCAGAATTTTTCTCGTGGTAACGTGAACCATGTCTCTACGAAGGATGCTCAACAAGCGGATGATGTGGTCATTGGTATGTTTCTCGCCAACTCCAACCCCGCGACTATGTTGTTTGATTCTGGAGCATCGCATTCATTCATTGCATCGAAGTATGTTGCCAAGTATAGTTTGCCTATCTCTCATATGATGTTTACTCAATTGGTTAAGTCTCCTGGAGGAGAGATGAGGACAAATATAGTATGTCCAAAAGTAAGCCTTACAATAAGGGGGTAGATTTCTCCGCCAACCTCATTGTTTTGGATTCTCAAGGATTGGACATTATACTTGGTATGGACTGGTTGAGGAAGTACAGTGGAGTTATTGTGTGTGCCACGAAGACGGTGAAGTTGACCAATGAAGAAGGGATCACCGTAGAATTTGAAGCATCTCAATCCGCACCAAAGCAATTGGAGCTGAATCATATGGACGGTGCCGCCATTGAGGAGATTCAGGTGGTGTGTGAATTTTTGGATGTTTTTCCGAATGAGTTGCCAAGTATGTCACCTAATCGAGACATTGAGTTTGTTATTGATTTAATACCTAGAACTGCACCTATAGCTAAGAGGCCGTATAGGATGCCTCCTATGGAATTAGCGGAGCTCAAGAAGCAAATTCAAGAGCAACTAGAGAAGGGTTTTATTCGCCCAAGCTCATCACCTTGGGGAGCACCCATGCTGTTTGTGGACAAGAAGGATGGAACCCAAAGGATGTGCGTAGATTACCGAGCTCTCAACGAGGTAAAAATAAAGAACAAGTACACCTTGCCACACATAGAAGACTTGTTTGATCATATGAAGGGTGCTTGTGTCTTCTCTAGGATTGATTTGAGGTCGTAATACTTTCATATGAATATTAGACCATCAGACATACCCAAGATAGCTTTTAGGACGCGGTATGGATCTTATGAGTACACCGTGATGTCCTTTGGTTTGACCAATGCACCTGCCTATTTTATGTACCTCATGAAAAAGGTCTTCATGGAGTACTTGGATAAGTTCGTCGTGGTGTTTATTGATGACATTATGATCTACTCGAAGGATGAGAAGGAACATGAGGAACACTTGAGGCTTACGTTGCAGAAATTGAGGGAGCATCGATTGTGTGCCAAGTTCAACAAGTGTCAGTTTTGGTTGAGAGAGGTGTCATTTTTGGGTCATATCATCTCAGGAGGAGGAGTATCGGTTGACCCCGAAAAAGTGAGAGACGTGTTGAAGTGTGAGCCCCCGCAAAATGTAAAGGAGATCAGGAGTTTTCTTGGGATGGTTGGATATTACCGTAGGTTCATCAAGGACTTTTCCAAGATAGCCAAGCCTATGACAGAGTTGCTAATGAAGGGAAAGGCTTTCCAATGGACTCAAGCTTGTCAAAATAGTTTTGAGGAGTTGAAAAAGAGGTTGACAACAGCCCCAGTTTTCGTACTGCCGGATGTGACCAAGAGTTTTGATATTTATTGCGACACATCGAGACAAGGACTTGGATGTGTATTGATGCAAGAAAGTCAAGTAGTTGCATATACATCGAGACAACTGAAGAAACATGAGATGAATTATCCAACGCATGATTTGGAACTTGCAGTCATGGTACAT
This sequence comes from Tuctoria greenei, assembly GCA_036927565.1. Taxonomy (NCBI): domain Eukaryota; kingdom Viridiplantae; phylum Streptophyta; class Magnoliopsida; order Poales; family Poaceae; genus Tuctoria; species Tuctoria greenei. The sequence continues at coordinate 222,799,860 of JAYESD010000002.1, read as the reverse complement.
GCGTTGAAGATTTGGAGACACTACATCCTTGGACATAGGTGTGAAATTTATACGGATCACAAGAGTCTTAAGTGTATTTTCACACAAACAGATCTGAATTTGAGGAACCAGAGATGGTAGGAGCTTATCAAAGATTATGATTTTGGAATCAACTATCATCCGGGAAAAGACAATGTAGTGGCCGACGCATTGAGTAGGAAAGGGGTAAGTCATCAACTCACGGTTCGAGAGTTGCCATCCGAGTTATGTAAGGAGTTTGAACGGTTGAACCTTGGATTTGTAAATGAGATGGAGATGATGGAGTTAAACCCAACCTTGGAGCAAGAAATTCGAGAGGCACAGACCACGGATGAAGAGATCAAGGAAATCAAGGAATGGACCGAAGAAGGAAGAGAATTCAGATTTGATGTGGATGAACATGGTACCCTATGGCTTGGTAAGAGGATTGTCGTGCCTAAAGTGAAGCATATTCGGGAGACGATATTAAAAGAGGCACATGACTCACCTTACTCAATTCATCCCGATTGTACCAATATGTACAAAGACTTGAAGACGTGTTATTGGTGGGCTAGCATGAAGAAAGACATAGCTGAATGCATACCATTGTGTGATGTGTGCCAACGAGTCAAGGCAGAACACCAAAGGCCCGCTGGATTATTGCAACCATTGAAGATTCCGGAGTGGAAGTGGGAAGAGATCAGTATGGACTTCATAGTTTGTTTACCGCATACTCAATCCGGGTATGACTCAATTTGGGTAATTGTAGATCGTTTAACCAAGTCAGCTCATTTTGTCCCTGTGAAGACCAAATATACAGCTACACAATTGGAAGAAATATACATGGAGCATATTGTGTGTCGACACGGAGTACCGAAGAAGATAGTCTCGGATAGAGGTCCTCAATTTACCTCCAGATTTTGGCAAAAATTGCATGAAGCTTTGGGAACGAGGTTGAATTTTAGTTTAGTATATCACCCTCAAACGGATGGACAAATCGAGAGGACCAATCAAATTTTTGAGTACATGTTAAGAGCTTGTGCTTTAAAGCATGGGAAAAGTTGGGACAAAAGCTTGCCATACGCAGAATTTTTATACAACAATAGTTACCAAGCAAGCTTGAAAATGTCGCCATATGAAGCGCTTTATGGAAGGAACTGTAGGACACCTTTATTCTGGAATGAGGTAGGAGAAACTCAAGTATTTGGTTCGGATGTGTTGCAAGAAGTCGAAAAGCAAGTCCAAATAATTCGTGAGAACTTTAGGGCTGCTCAATTAAGACAAAAGGGCTATGCGGACAATAGGAGAAGGAAATTAACCTTTGAAGTGGGAGATTTTATTAACCTCAAGGTATCACCAATGAGGGGTCATAAGAGGTTTAACATAAGAGGCAAGCTAGCACCTCGCTACATTGGACCATTCAAGATTTTGGACAAAAGAGGAGAAGTAGTGTATAAGTTGGAGATGCGAACTCATCTTTCAGACGTACATGATGTCTTTCATGTTTCTCAACTCAAGAAATGCTTGAGAGTACCGGAAGAAGAAGTGCCGATGGAAGGATTGGAACTAGAGGAAGATTTGACTTATGCCGAACAACCGGTCAAAATTTTGGAAACCAAGGAGAGGGTCACAAGGAACAAGGTTATTAGATGGTGTAAAGTTCAATGGAAGCACCACACAAAAAAAAAGAAGCAATGTGGGGATTGGAGGATGATATCAAGAAGGAATTTCCCTATCTCTTCTCTTCCGCATCGAATCTCGAGGGCGAGATTCATTTTAAGGGTGGTAGGTTTGTAACACCCTCATTTTCATGGATCATGCCTTGAATACATTCATATACATGTTTAACATTAACCCACATAAAAAGGAATGAGTTTAAAATTGATTTGGAGCATTTAAAATTGATTTCGAACAAAACCGCACTTAAAATGCTGAAAAGTGCGGACTAGTCCGATTGTGCTGAGGACTAGTCTGATTTCTCTCTGACTAAAAACGGACTTGTCCGTTTTTACCATGGACTAGTCCGATTTTGCCTCTGGAAACTTTCGAACTTGTCCGGTTTTGTGTGGACTAGTCCGATATTCCAAGAATCCTTGAAAATTTGCTAAGTCCCTGGACTTTTCTGGACTAGTCCGGTGTTCTAGCGGACTTGTCCATTTTCCTCTCTGACTAAAGTCGGACTTGTCCGATTTTTTGCCAGACTTGTCCGATTTTCTCTCTGGACGACTTTGGACTAGTCTGGTCCTTTTCGGACTTGTCCGATATTTCACGACTCTGAGTTGATCTTTTGTTTTATGACTTGTTTCTTGTGTTTCATGATAAGTGGGCCTAGGGATGTCGTGCCTAACTCTTTTAGCGCCAATGTGGGACCCTAAACCGGCATCTACTTCTCTCAAACTCGAAACCCATCTAACCCTAGCCCCCACCTCTATATAAACAACCCCACCCCTTGGCTTTACATCTATTTGCCACTTTTCCACCCCACCCGAACCCTAGTTCGTGGAGAGCCACCATAAAGGAGGGAGGAGGAGATCCCAAGCAAGAAGAAGAAGAGGAGGAAACGAAAGAGGATCGAGATTTCCATCAAGCTTTCATTCTCCATCGCCAAATCATCTCCAAGTTCATCACCAACCCTAGATCATCAAGATCCAAGTGTTACCTCCAAGTTTCTTGATTCATTGGAGTTCTAAACACCTGGTATACCTTCTATTCTCTTTTCCTTATATGAATTCAACCCCTAATCTCTAAATTTACGTTGATCTAGAAAACCCTAGTTCGCTAGTTCTGTGAAGTGCGGACTAGTCCGGCCTTCTGCAGACTAGTCCGATTTTGCTGACTAATTTCTATTGAATTAAATCTAAAAGTAGATCTAATCAAATCCAAACCTGTATAAACTTGTTAGAATCTATTAGAACTAGTTAATGATCTTTGAAATCAATCTATTAACAAGTTCTACCTTGCATTTGCATAAATCATGCATGTCATGTCATATTGAGTAATATTTGTGCACTATTTGATTGTGTTTCTTGTCTTGTATGTTTATTGTGTGGATTAGACGGATTTGCGCCAGAGAGTGCCGCGGAGGATCTACAGCACCAAGAGTTTGAAGAAGTTGACCCGAACCAATCCAAGAGCAAGGCAAATGTCCTTGAAGCATATTGATCCTGTTTTGAAATAAATGTTCTGTTTGCAAAACTGCATGCTGTGTCAATTTGATGGGAATCCTATGGTAGGAAGTTTACTAGCTTTGTTTAACCACCCTTGTCACATGGAATATATGGTAGAGAGTCGGGAAAGGGCTTTTTACCTTTTTGCTTCGCTTAATCAACTGGGATGGGAAAACAACTATACCACTCAAGTTAAATATGCATGGATTAGATTATGGTTAACATGAATTGGTTAAATATGATATGGTAATGGGTGATCTAAAAAAGCCTGGTATGTGGATGGGTTAGATGTTATGGTGGTTTGCTTGCTTTAGATCTAAGGACCGGTTCATGCGACAATAAGCCAGGGCTACAGTGCCACCACGAGGCCAAGTATGGGTGCGGCGTAGTTGATTAATTAGGGCTTTGCTAGTGCTATTTGGACCATTATGGATGCTCGGGGAAGGGGTAGTCGGATTGGGTTTGTTGATGATTGGTGGGACTACCCTGGGATCCGAATGGCTCAAGAGGGGGCCCTTGGTTGAAGATGTGCTCTGTGGGAGACATCGCCACCGGTGAAACCTCAATGGGGTCTAAATAGGCTAGTAATCCCTTTGTAAAGGCTATTTTGTGATCTCTTGGCCATACACCAAAGGAAGTGTAATTGGCATAAGGGAGATTCTTTAGTCACCGACGGGTGATGAAATCACAAACACGTGGGTAAAGTGGTACAAACTCTGCAGAGTCTAATAAAATAATCATGATAGCCATGCTCCCGGTTATGAGCACCTCGACAACTTCCATGATTAGAGGGAACTCAGTATTTTGTGATGGTATTCGGGATGGGTATTGTTGGTATTATGGTTATGGATGGTTATGAATTGAATTCTGGTATTGAAAATGGATATTGGTATATGGATGATGGATATGGAATATGGACTGTTATTATGATTACTATATGGCTTATGATGGGTTTATTTCACATACATGATGTATATTGCTTTTCAAACGTTTTAATGTACTTTTCAGCACTCATCCATTATTATATTCGTTATTTGAATCAGCCACATGTCATACTTTCCACACTTGCTGAGTACGACATGTACTCACTCTTGCAATCCCCCCAACAGTTGCAGGTCAGGATCGGGAGTTTAATGGCGATAATGCAGAGTTCTAGGCCATGTCTACCGTCAGCTTGCCTGTGGTGTTGATTGGAGCTGCGCTACCCTATCGCTTATGCAGCCTAGCTGTTTAGATTGCTCATTTAGTTTATTTCCGTTGCATTAGTTGAACTTGTCATTAATATTCGTTAGTTCCTGTATTCGAGGATAATATGGTTTGTGTAATAAAATTTGGTTAATTAATCTTGTTCTGTGGTAATTTTCTGTATACTCTTTTGTGAATGCACTCGTGTATGCGTGTTGAACATCCTGGGCACACATATGCGTTCACTTGGTTCTTTTTCGGAACCGGGTGTCATAGTTGGTGCATCCACTGTCTAGCACCTCTTTCGATCCACCAGAGGAATAGGCTTGCAAAATCAAATCATGCCTTGGTTTTAGGTACCCAAGCTTTCTTGGGTCCTTTGAGTTTAGTTACAAGAGATTTCGGCACCCACACATGAGACTTGGTGTTCCCATGGCTTGGCCCAACATGATAAGCATAACCTTTACCAAAACTTTTCATAAGAACATATGATGTATCAAAAGTTCTAAATAACATTTGTTGTTTTTCATGAACAGAACTAGTCCAGGAAACCAGACTTGTCCGGAGGACCGGACTTGTCTGTACAGGGACCGGATTAGTTCGGTTTTCATATGTGTTAACTATCTTGGACTTATTAACATCATTAGTCTCTGTAGCTTGAGTGGAGTTTGCCCTCACAAAGGCAATGCACTCCTTGTTATTCTTATGGTTTCTTGCTTTTCACCATAGGAATACTCAATGTCATATTTGACATTGGGAGGTCTTGTGACCAAGTATGCACTACATGCATATTTGACCTTCTCCTTGTCAAATATGCCACTTTGGGAAGGATGCTTGTCCTTGGTAGAGGTTGGCTTGTCCTTCAAGCTAGTGTCAATTTTACCACATGCACAAGTAGAAGTAATTTCAGTTTTAAAGGGTTGAGAAGGTGAGCTTGAAGAGGATGAAGGATCACTTTGTTTGAGTGACTCAACTTGCACTTCAAGGATCTTGTTAACTTTGGTTAGGTTAACAAGTTCTTCCTTGATGATTGCATTTGAGTCGCTTAACTTCAAACAAGCTTCCTTGCTTGAGGCTAACTCAAGTTCAAGTGATTTGCTTAGCTCCTTTTCAAGTTCAAGGAGCTCATTGATCTTGAGATACTCCTACTTTTGGAGGATGATCATATCTTCTTGACGATCAATCAGCCCCTCCCTATCAACAAGCTTATCCATCAAGAATTGCATTGTAGCAGCAGTTTTCTTGTCTAAGCCAACTAGCATGCCTCATCATCACTATAGTTGTCACTATCACTATCAAAAGAACGCGAAGAGGTAGATTTTGTCGTTACCTTTTGTTTACCTTCCTTCACCATGAGGCAAGTGTCGTTGCCCTTCCAAGCGCCGAGAGTTGGGAAGAGGGTGGACTTCTTAGTCGTTTTCTCAATGGCTATGCTAGCCACCTCCTCTTCCTCTTCGGATGAGGACTCATCATTTGAGTCCCACTCCTTTCCTAGCTGCACTTGTCCAGCTTGCTTCTTCTTCTTGAAGAATTTCTTGGGTTGAGGCTTTGTTTCCTTGGTCTTCTTCTTGTTTTCTTCATACGGGCAATCAACTATAAAGTGGTCATATTCACCACAGTTATAGCGCGCTCGCCTCATCTTCGGTCTTGATTTTTCTTTGTGTTTTCCTTCACTTGATTTGCCTCCTTGTCTTCTCTTCATCATTCCCTTGAATCTCTTCATAAAGAGGATCATGTCCTCTTCGTCAATATCGCTGCTCTCGTCATTGTTGTCCTCTTCTTGTTGAGCTTCTCGAGCTTCTTTTGACAAGGGCTTGCAAGTGGATTTTAAGGCGAACCCTTTCTTCTTTGCCGAGGTGAGGATGGCAATCTTCTTGACATGTTTAGCTTGCTTCTCCATCATCTCGAAGTTGATGATATTTCCAAGCAGTTTGTCCGGAGTCATTTCTCGTACCTCGGGCTTTCTCTAATCATTGAGCATAGGGTGACATTGCGAGGCATGAAGGCTCTAAGGATGAGCTTCACCACATCATGATCGTTCCACTTTTTACTCCCATATGATTGAACCTTGTTGATGAGAGTCTTCAATCGATTGTACATGTCTTGTGGTGACTCATCTTCTTCTATGGTGAATCTTCCCAATTCGCCTTCGATCATTTCGATCTTCGCCTCTCGCACATGACGATCGCCTTCATGTGCAGTCTGCAATGTGTTTTAGATTTCCATTGCAATCTCAAGTTCATCCACCTTGGTGAACTCATCCCGACTCAGTGAAGATGTGATGACTGCTGCAGCTTGAGCATTCCGATGAATTGCTTGCTCTTGGCTTGGTGTAAGCTCTTCATCGTCGTCTGGGATATCTATTCATGTACACACAATATGCCACAAGCTGGGATTGAGTGAGATTAAGTGCATTTTCATGTTCTTCCTCCACATTGAGTAATCATTACCATCGAAGTGTGGGGCTTTTCCTAGAGGAATAGACAAATAATGGCTATTGTTAGAATTTAGACGATCGTCGGTGTGACTACTCCCCTTCTTCTTGTCCTCAATCTTCACTTTCCCTTTGGAGAGGGCTTTCTTCCTTAGGAGTGCCTTAAGTTCAAGCGTCTCCTCATCGTCATCCTCGAAGTCCTGAATGGCGTCGAGGAGCTTCTCCAGTCGTTGAGCTTTTTCATCTTCAACCTTCTCTTGGTTGAGACTCTTGTGCACATCCTTCATGTCTGACATATTCTCTTCGAGCAATTAGTCTCTTACGAAGAGTCTTGCTCTGATACCAATTGAATGTGGCCTAGAGGGGGGTGAATAGGACTTTTTGATTTTTAGTGGGAACCTGCAACACTTAACAACTTCATCAAATACCAGGAAATCAGACTAGTCCGGTAGAGTGTGGACTAGTCCGATGCGTGCGGACTAGATTGATCAAATTAGATCAATGATTTCAATACAAGCACAGTATGCAGTGGAATATAGTTTGTAACTTGAAAGTATTGAGTCAATGAAATTAAGTATAGCACAAACTAACTTTGATTTCAATGTTTCAACGTAAGATGGACAAGATCAAGTAAACCCTAGAATATGATATGAAAAACTTAAGAACAAGTTTGACACAAGATTTTATCCCATGGTTCGGTTCCCATAAGGCAACCTACGTCCACGTTGAGGAGCCCACGAAAGGACCAGGTCTTCACTGACCCTAACCTCGTCGAATCGCCACGGAGGCCGATTCTCTTCCACTGATCACAAAGGGTAAATCACCAAGTTCAAGGGGCCTTCTCACAAGTTGAGGTCTCCCCAATATTAGAAATCGAACACCACCAAGAACACACTCTTAAGATCAACAATGAAACAACAGGAGTGTGGTAGAGAATCAAACCCAAGACCTCAAATGTGTGGAATCGTGTCTCTCCTTCGATCCAAAGTGAATACTAAGGATTTGATCTTTCTTGCGTTGGATTGCGTGGAGAGATGTGTTTTCTAAGCTCTTGGAGGGTGTGACGACGCTGGGAGTCGAGAGCGTTGAAAATAGGGCCGTGCACATCTATTTATAGGGTGTTTCCAAAAGTTACTGTTAGGGTTTTGAGAGTCCGGACTAGTTCGTGGTGGGGTTCGGACCAGTCAGGTGTGCGTCGTGTAGGAAACCCTAAGTTCTGAGGTATATCAGATTTGTCCGGCCTTGGGCGGACTAGTCCGATTTAGGCTCTAGAAAAGTTCGGAGTAGTCTGGTGATTATCGGACTAGTCCGGCTGTGGTGAACCCCTTACTGAATTGAGGACAAGTCCGCACTTGGAGGACTTGTCTGATTTTAATCAGAGAGGTTATCAGACTAGTCCAGATATTATCGGACTTGTCCGATGTCGTGCAAAGTTGTGGAGCGTTGAGGACTAGACCGCACTGGGGAGGACTAGTCCGATGTTAGTTAGAAAGATATCGGACTGGTCCGTGGTGATATCGGACTAGTTCGGTCTGTGTAAACCTGGACTGTGCAGACAAGTCCGCACTGGGAGGTTTTGTCCGATTTTGAATAGAGAGATTATCGGACTAGTCCGGGGTATATCAGACTAGTCTGGTCCCGTGTAAATTTGTGTAGTGAATGAGTTTTCTTGTGCTTGAGCTCTTGGAGTGTGTTTATCCAACACACTCCATACACAAAGATCTAATCTATTCAGCTCTTGAGCTCTTTTCCATATAGATCCTCATTCTCCTTTCTTTTTGCGCATTCTTCATAATTTCTTTTAAGATTTACGCTCATCTCAACAATTTCGTTAGGATCTCATTTGTTTGTCATAAATCAACCAAAACCCACAAGGGATGCCTAGATGCACTTTCAATAATCTCCAATAAACACAAAATAAACTAATCGGCACATCTAGTCTGCAGCACTTTCCTTCAAGTTGTGGTAATAACTTCTGGCCGCATATAGGGGTAGTGGTAATGATTACACTGCGTATAGTGGCATTGGGCCAGTGGTACGTTGGAGTTCTACCTATCTTTTTCTACTAACATTTTTCTCATCCTTTATTTTCTTTTATCTCTGTTTATTGTCTCCACTTTTCTTTTCAGTTGTCGCTACTTGTTCTGTTTTCCTGCTAGTATTGTATACTACTTTACATACCGCTTTGCAGCCCCGCTACGGGCGATCTCCTCTGGCACCTCCAGCAGCTAAAGTACCGTACCAGCCACTTTAGAGGCTGCTGACGATGTGGATGGTCGTTCATTAACTTAGAATACATATAGAACAGATAGCTCACTAAACAAATAGATAGAAAACAAAATAACAGTTGGAACAGACGAACAACATTGAGTTCATCAACATAGAGTATTACTACAAAACAAGAAAAACGACATCATGAAACAAGAAAAACAACATCACACTGCCTTATAAGTCTTTTATATATAGCCCATATCGGATAACACCTCACGTCAGAATGCAAAATTCTCATGTCTAATCCAACAGTATTCACTATAGAAGACCCTGGAGCTGCTCCACCCTTGTTCCCACAGCCGGCAGCCGTACACGGGTCGATCTCCTTGTTGGGCAGCGACACCAGCGGCGGTCTCGGAGGCGGGCATGGATGCGCCCACGTCATATTACGTATCTCATCCAGGGATTCAATCCGACACCACCTGAACTCATTTTTGGTCATGAGGATGGCGACGGACCCGGTTGCTTTCTCATTGACGTCGAGCTCGCCTTCGACCTGCCAGATATACTCGACGGTATCACAGGCCCCATGGTCAGCATCATAGCAGAGGAGGCCAAGGACGCAGGCCGCCTCCATGTGGTCGGCCCTGGCCGCCCGGGCGAGAAACTGGGCGCCCTACTGCGCGCGACCGACTACAAAGACAAGCTTGAGCCTGGTGACGTAGCACGCATGAGGGTGGCCGATGATGGCCAGGTTCTCTACGAGGGCTTTGTACCACCCTGAGTCGCGCAACATCCTCTGGGTCACCCGCTCCAGCACCAAGCACCTACCCACAGCGCCATCCCGACACGCCGCATGCATGGCCTTGCAAGTGGCACACATACTGGATAGGTCATCCAAGGGTCGTAGGGAGCTTTCGGCGACGCGCCCTGCGACTTGACCGCAATATCGTGCGTGAATGGCAACTCCATAGGCTTTGGCGTCACCGTGCTACGAAGGGAACCAATGAGGGTGCGCGCGGTAGAGACAAAGAGGAAGCTAGAGTACGTGCGGAGAAGACGGTGGTGTGTGTATATAGTACGCGCGGAGAAGACGATGGAGATATTATATAAAGACACACGCCATCGTCTTCTTCGCGCGTACTGATGGGGGTCGTGCGTAGTGATGGTTCAGCTTTCCGCGGTGGCGGATTCCACATCCTCTGCAGTACTGCAGATGCATTAAGGGTGGCCGACATGTGAATCCAGAGCCTATGGGACCCACGCCTCTTGCATGCACTGATGGGATGCGCGAAGTAATGGAACCGCTCTGTTTTCAACATCAACACAAGAATAATATCCTGTCATCAATAGAGATAACATACTGACTTTGACAGTAATCTGCGCCAAACATTTCCTGTTTTACAGTTTGGTTCTCTACGATCTTTCACCTTAAATTGTAGGTACGTACTACCTATCTTTTTCTAACATTTTTCTCATCATTTCTTTTCTTTTCTCTCTGTTCATTGTCTCCACTTTTCATTCCAGTCGTCGCTAATCAACAAAACTAGTTGTTACATAATCCCCAATAAACACAAAATAAACTAATCGGCACATCTAGTCCGTAGCACTTCCCTTCAAGTAGTGGTAATAACTTCTGGCCGCGTATAGGAGCAGTGTAATGATTACACCGCGTATAGGGGCATAGGGCTAGTGGTACGTTTGAGTTCTACCTATCTTTTTCTAACATTCTTCTCATCCATTCTTTTCTTTTCTCTCTGTTCATTGTCTCCACTTTTCTTTCCAGTTGTCTCTACCTGTTAGTACTGTATACTACATTACATACCACTTTGCATGCCTAGCTGCGGGTGATCTCCTGGCACCTCTAGCAGCTAAAGTATCGTATAGGCCACTTTAGAGGCCACCGGCGGTGTGAAAGGTCGTTCATTAATAGAGAATATAGATAGAACTGATAGTTCACTAAACAATAGATAGAAAACAAAATAACAGATGGAACATACGAACAACATTGAGTTCATTATCATAAAACTTTACTCCCTCTTTTCTATATTACTTGTAGTTATTAGAACAAGTTTTTTTAGTTCATATTTGAACTAGAAAACTTGACCTAATTATTAACGACAAGTAATATGGGAATGAGGAAGTACAAAACATAAAAAACAACATCATGAAACAAGAAAAAATAAAACATAAAAAAAAGATAAAAACATCACGACTGGATTAATCTATGTCAAAAGATTTCTTGTTTTAAAGTTGGGTTCAACTAGAATGTAATCAGATGTTTGGTGCAATTGTGCAATCAACCATCTTCAACTGTTGGATCAATCTACATTACGGTCATTGAAATTTTTTATTTAACACCCTCCACCAGGTGGAGGGGTGGTGGTGGTTGTGGAAGGGGTTAAATGATAAGATGTAATAACCGTAAGATGTAGATCCAACGGATGAAAATATTTGATTACATGATTGCACCAAAACTTTAATTGCATATGGGGCTTGTAAAATCCCACTTTTTCCTTTTATTTGAAGTTCAACTACAAGTGGTTTATCAAACATAATGGGGGTCAACATAATTGTGCACATAAACTTGACCTCACTAAAAAGTTTTTTGCCTACTCATGTTTTAATCTTATCAACATGAGGATTGGACTTCACCCTAACCCTAGAACATTTTATATAAACCTTTCTACAAAGTTGGGAAGTTATTGATTGCAATGGCTAGGGCAAATTGTATGGCAGCAATATAAAAATCAAAACAAATGTAATTTGATTATGTTGCTATGCCTATTAGGTCCTGCCAAAAAGATTTAAATCCAAGGCTCCAAATTTTTCCTTGGACTCTTAAATATCTAAATAGCTTCTCAGAAAATTTTCAAGATTTTTGAAGTACATCTTCCATTTGTTTGGACACGTACAAAGGACTCATTTTGCGTCAACATCAAATTTAGCTTTACACTAAACTTTGCCCAAATCAAATCCCTAATTTTTCCTAAGACCTTTTATGGTTCAGGGAACTTGGTTTCAAAGTTTGGAGATTTTTGGACCTCAGCTACTATTCAATTCAATAAGGCTTATACCTATATTTGAATTCAAATTTGAATTTGCATTTGATGCAAACTATGTCCAAATTGAAATCTGATTGCAGAATTGGATTCCACATATTTTTCTTAGCCTACCTGTAAATTTTGGGAATTTTTGGACAATGTTTTAGCTGGAAATTAGAGGAGGAGATAAGGGAGAGAGGTGGGACCCACAGGTCAGACAGTGAAACCGATTCACCGCCCCTGTTTTCTCTCCCCGGGCAACACCGCGACCCTGCATGCCGCCAGCATGTCGTCGGCCGTCGGTCGCCTCCAGCTAACCCCCTGCACCCTTGTCTAGCGCGGTGGAGGCTATAAAACCACCCCCTGTCGGTCGAAGTCCCTCACCCGTTCACTTTTCACCGCGCCACTCCGTTTCGTCGCCACAATCACCCCGTGCCGCTCGATGCCACGTGTCCGTTGCCGGCCAGCCAAAGGCCTCTCGCGCCAAGCTCTCAACGGCAAGGTTGTTCCACACTCTCTCGTCTACCCTCTGGTTCACTTCTGTCGACCGTTCATTGAGGTTTTAGCCGGTATTTCGAAGCGACACCGAAGCTCACCATCGTGTTCACAACACGCCGTCTCTGCTCCACGGTGCTAGGCCGCTAAATGCAGTTTCGCACTTCGACTCCTATAGCAAACTGGTGCACCGAGACACGCTCTACACGTCGGTGAAAGCTGCTCCTTGTTTACACGAGTATCGAGCAAGTTAGCTAAGTTTTACTTTCAGCCGAAACTTATGAACTCGCTCGGTTATTCTTTCAATTCTAGTTCCACACTTGATCACTCTCCACCATTGTTAGAAAATAGTTTCTACACTTCTTTGCGCACCCTCTCGAACTGGAATCACCAAAAATAATCAACCGTAGCTCGAGAATTACGAGTTTTCCCCTTCGCCGTTAAGAAGTTGCTTCGGTCACCGTCGATTATGGTTTTGCCGACCGTTGCACGACCATCTCACCTTCCCAACACCTTCCTAGTGGTTCCAAGAGTCTTTCCCCAGCATTTTTAAAAGAGTTTAGCCACGGAGCAAAGGTTCCAACATGCTGGAACCCTAGCTGTCGCCACTGTTTTCGATCGTCGGCAAGCCTCCCCGACCCTACCATCGTGCTCAGCGCGTAAAATTAAGGTTGGGCGCGAAAATTTAGATGCTGCGGTGGCCGGGAACGTAGATCCGGCGAGGCTCGCCGGAGAACACCACTGAGGGAGCCCCGCGCGCCGCCCGCGTCGGGAGGAGGAAGACGACGTGGCAGGCCCCTTGTGTCAGCGCCTTTTAACCCGTTGGATCAGGTGTGGCCCCGGGATCTGTTGTGGCTGCGCGCTGTATCTCTGTGGTCCCTGTGTGGTTTAAATGCCATTGGTCCATTTTAAAATAGTGGTACCCATGGTTTAATTCAAATTAGAATTTAATTCCAGATTTGGCTCCAACTTAGAAAATCCATAACTTTCTGTAGGTGCTCCAATTTGAAAGCCCTTGAGCTCTAGTTTCTATCAGTACCAATTAGGTTCTGTGAAACTCACAGATAAATTCTCTATAAAACAATCTTCTCAAATCAAATGCAATTTTTCCTGATGAACTTTCCACTGGAAAAATCCCCAGATTTCACATAAAATACATCATCCTATTCTTGACTACCAGAAAAAGTTTGGGAGCCATTGCACCTGTTTAACCCCCTGTATAGTTCAATTACCTTTTTCAGTTATTGAATTTTTACAGATGTTCAGTTGCTTTATTATGTCCCAAATTTGGACTGAACCTTCCTTTTGTCATATACTAGTTCCTGTAAAAATCTTGGATTTAATTGACCTAATATCATAGTCATAATTCAGTTACAAACTGAATATTTATTTAAAAGCTAAAATTCAGATATAAATAATTCCAGAAATTTTTGCCAACTTAGAAATTCAATAACTCCTTCACCAAAGCTTAGAAATTTATGAAACAATTTTTGCTAGAACTAGGACAACTTCCTCTATCATGATTATCAACTGGCAGCCATGTTCAAGCTACAGTTTCTTCTTTACAAGTCTTGGAAGTTTAATACTTTCCATGATTTTAGAGACAACGATATACTTTGATCATCTTCTGTTCTTTGCAAGAGCTTTGATCATATTCCCTAGTATCTACCATCAAAGTTCCAAAGCCAATTAAGGTCCCTATCATATAATGATCACCATAGATTAAATTATGGTCTTAGTAATAATCAAAGTCATTTATATACATGTTATATGCATATCGTATAGTTACCGAAGTCGAGGAAGAACAAGAAGCCTTGGAAGAGCACCTTCCAGAGATTAACCCCGACTCTGACCTGCAACTAGGCAAGCCCCGATTTGCATTTAAGTCATTTATAAAATTTTACTTTATCACTATGATGATTAGCATATGAAATGTGCATTACGTTTAGGATGATTGATACTCCACTTGCATGACCAAAAATCCCAGGGATTGGTTGGAACGAGTTACTGTTTGACCTGTAGTAACTGCTTTGCTAATGTATAGGAAATCCGGTAGAAGTCGAGTAGTTGGAATCTACTCACTAGAAATGTAGGACATATCTCACAGGATTGATTAATGGTTTAATATAATAAAACTGAGACAGGGCAGGGGATGGATAGGAAGCGGCGAGAATTGAGTCTCGGTCGCATATCCCTGCCTGTGTCGATTAAGGCCCGTCTGTATGCGGCCCCTTCGGACAAGCTTGAATTGTACTGGCGACATAATGGACATATGGAATCCAATAAACTGATATAACTCGATAATTGGGGTGTCGAGGCCCATTAACTCACCATCGATAGGGGTGGGTTGAGGACAGTAAGGTGTAAATTGGTCGGCGAACACATGAGGTGTTCCGTGCGGAGACCTTCTGTTTGCAGAGGTGAGACGGGCTCGTTCGGGCTGAAAGGTTGCCATATACGCCTAGTACTGAAGTGTTATGTAGGTACAGGTGTGCTCGCTAACACTTCCGAATGACGTATGTGTCATGTTGTCCGGGTGTGTCCTGATTGCAATCACCGTCCCTCGCGGTAATAGAGTACCACTTGTTCACTGCGCCGTGACGTAGTAAATACTGGAGAAGTAAGAGAAATAAATTGTATTGAATTATAATTGTTTTGCAACCTTGTATGATTTAGAGATAGTCACATTAAAGTTTACAGTTTCCCCATACTTTAGCTGTAATAGCATTATGTGCTCTGGGCATGTATATCATCGGCAAAGCGTTTCTTGTTTGATTGTGGAACCCATGATGTGCTGTGCTTGGAGAATGTCATTTGCTACTTAAAACCTGATTATAAGGATCCAATTGTAGGCGAGTCATTTATGCTTCACCTTACCTATGTTTAGTGTCCCCCTTGCATATGTCTAGTGAGACGGGTTAGTCTTGCTGAGCCTTATGCTCACGTTTGCAGTTAACAAGTTTTGCAGGTTATACAATTGATGAAAGGTTTGATGATGAGCGAGTGGGAACCCTGCACGCCGCCGTAACTTGCGTGTTGCTAGTGTACCCTAAAAACCATACACCCCCTGAGGTTACAAAGATCTCAAGGGAAGGACATCAACTCAAATTGAAGACCCTCGGGGGCCCACTCGCCAGACGTGACCGGACCCGCTTCTCCAACATGGTTAACCTCTAGGTTGCCACGTGTACTGTCAGCCCAGAGCTATTACCCGCAAGGGTGAAGCTCCGGGCCAAGTACTGAAACGGCACCTCCAGAGGTAGCCCCCGACCGAGAGAAGCTCCGGACATGACACGTGCCAGGTCACCCCGGAGCTTCCCGCTTCTCCCAAGCAAGCTCCGGAGCTGCCACGTGTCCACACGACAGAGCTAGATGCTTAAAGCCTCCGGGAGACGTTGTAACGGCTCCGGATCTCCAAAGGACAGCCGCAGACTTCAAGATCCGATTAATTACCATTAATTCCACGTTAATGATAATTAATCGGACAGCCTTAACACCTGTAACGGCACTGTCGAAGCCGTTACAGGGTTATTAACAACAATTAATCTCGTGTATCAATACTAATAACCGCCAGGGCCACATGTCGGGCCAGGCTGACTTGTAACGGTTAGTCCTTGTACTATAAAAGGACAAACCGACGATACACAGGAGAGGACTCTGGAAGACTCTGAAGCTCACAAGTTAATACAACAAACACACCCGTGGAGTAGGGTATTACGCTCAGGCGGCCCGAACCACGTAAACCACCGTGTCACTCGTGTCCAAATCGCATTTCACTTTCTTAGATCTCCGCGCGCCCAGACCGAACCACAAACTCCTTCAAACACTTCTCATAGTGTTAGGGGATCTGCCGACTCCAACAGTCGACAGTTGGCGCGCCAGGTAGGGGACAGACGCTACAGCAGCGGAGGATCCTCCTTCCTGAGGACGGGGAACTGGCGGGGAAGTAGCAAGCCCGACGGACCTCCCGTCAGCATGACGCAACTTCCTCTTCCGGCTCTCTGGCTCCTCCGCCAGCTCCTTGCCCTTGCCGGTGACCTCAGCTCTTGGCTGAGAGACAGGGGCGGAGCCGCCTTCCGACAACCCAGGGATCGCCAACGGGGCGGTCGATCTTCTCTCGACGACGCCAAGGTCGTCAAGCGCGGGCATCTTCCGCCGGAGCACCCTGCTGAACTCAACTTCCTCGTTCAGGGGGAGGAAAGCCGGTGGCGGAGTCAAGTACGCTCCGTCTACATCGATGCCGTGCTGGAATTTCTTGAGGTGAAACTCCAAGGACTTCCCCACCATGCTGGACTTCAACCCGGTTTCGACCCGGTCTTCGTCCATCACGCTGTTGAGGGCCCAGGCGAGCTTCTCCCTCCTCTTCAGCGGCGCCCACCTGTTCGACAGGAAGTTGCAGAACACCGCCTGGGGAGTCAATCCTCCCTCTACACATTGGCGGATCCTGGACAAGACGGGGTCGAAAGCTGCCGCCAGCACCGGAACTTCGCTCCACACCGATGTGTCAATGCCGGGCAGACCGTCTGGCAGTTCCAACCGCTCGTGCTCCTCCACCCGGACGACTACCCAATCTTTCTTCCAGTCATCCCACTTCCCGGAAGGGAACGACCGGAGGTACTTGAACGGGCACTTCTTGCGCTTCACAAAGTAGTAGAAGCCAAGGTACTCGTCACTTCGGCCGGTGGTTTGGACGGTGAAGAAAGTGCGGAAGAGCTCGATGCAGGGAGGAATGCCCACCCACATCTCGCAGAAGTGGACAAAGACGGATACAAGGAGAAGGGAGTGAGGGCCAAGGTGGTATAGCTGCAGACCATAGAAGTCCAGCAGCATCAAAAAGAAGGAAGAAAATGGTGGGATCAGCCCCACCATGGCATACGATGAAAAGTATACCATTTCGCCGGAGCGCTCCTTTTTAAAGGGAAGCTCTCCTCCGGTGCGGATTGAACGGTTGAAGAAGTCCGACGACCACCCCATGAGGGCTCGGACCTTCTTCAGATCGCTCTCCGTCTTCAAACGACTCTCACGCAGACCCAACTCCATCGCAGCACTGCTAGGCGAGAGAAGAGAAGCAAAGCACGAGTTGGGAGTTTGAGCGCAAGAACAGATGGAAAGCGTAAAGAACTCCCGACGGTGCGCTTTCCTTCTTAAGTAAGCCCTCGCAACGCTTGGATGGAAACTGCAGGGGAGTTGAGCATACTACTCAAGAATTCAACCCAGCCGATGACAAGAGGGCCCGGGACCACCCTGACGATCAAGTCGAGGCTCTTACCCAGGCGAACAGTTGTCATCACGAGGCGGGAGACCCAAAGGCGGCGGACTGACAAGGCGCGCGGAACCGATACGGTTTTCGTATCGGGAACCGACGACCTTCAATTGCGAGAGATCCGCACGTCAAAGATCTTATCTGCCGCCTGAGGTGCGCCACGCGTCGGGACTCAACCATAAAGCCCCGCCAAAGGCACCTCCTAAGACTCTTGAAGACCCAGTTCAAGAGTCACAAGTATGGACCCACCTCCGGCGGAACGACTTCATCCCGTTGGCCTTCCCCGGAGGTAGGTCCAGGGGGCCACTGTCGGTACCCTAAAAACCATACACCCCCTGAGGTTACAAAGATCTCAAGGGAAGGACATCAACTCAAATTGAAGACCCTCGGGGGCCCACTCGCCAGACGTGACCGGACCCGCTTCTCCAACATGGTTAACCTCTAGGTTGCCACGTGTACTGTCAGCCCAGAGCTATTACCCGCAAGGGTGAAGCTCCGGGCCAAGTACTGAAACGGCACCTCCAGAGGTAGCCCCCGACCGAGAGAAGCTCCGGACATGACACGTGCCAGGTCACCCCGGAGCTTCCCGCTTCTCCCAAGCAAGCTCCGGAGCTGCCACGTGTCCACACGACAGAGCTAGATGCTTAAAGCCTCCGGGAGACGTTGTAACGGCTCCGGATCTCCAAAGGACAGCCGCAGACTTCAAGATCCGATTAATTACCATTAATTCCACGTTAATGATAATTAATCGGACAGCCTTAACACCTGTAACGGCACTGTCGAAGCCGTTACAGGGTTATTAACAACAATTAATCTCGTGTATCAATACTAATAACCGCCAGGGCCACATGTCGGGCCAGGCTGACTTGTAACGGTTAGTCCTTGTACTATAAAAGGACAAACCGACGATACACAGGAGAGGACTCTGGAAGACTCTGAAGCTCACAAGTTAATACAACAAACACACCCGTGGAGTAGGGTATTACGCTCAGGCGGCCCGAACCACGTAAACCACCGTGTCACTCGTGTCCAAATCGCATTTCACTTTCTTAGATCTCCGCGCGCCCAGACCGAACCACAAACTCCTTCAAACACTTCTCATAGTGTTAGGGGATCTGCCGACTCCAACAGTCGACAGTGGTAAACTAACTATGTGTTATTATATTCTATAACGACGCCCCGACGTCAGGTAAGAGGTAAGGTACGCCACCGAGAGCGGATCAATCTCGGTAAGCTCAGCATACGAGGAGTGGTATGTGAAATTTCCGTGGCTTGGCACGGGAAGTTAATAGGAGTCTCTGAAGCTTTCAATGTTTCTGAGAACCTATGACACGCGGTGCCCCAGCGTGCTTCAAAGTTAGTGGGAGCCCCCGTCGGGTGGTGTATAACCCGATAGTATGCCTCTCTAGAACCATTCATGTTCTATGGGAGCATGCGAAACACGTATGCCCGAGCGTGTATAAGCTAGATCGTACGGGAGTCTTTGCTATACATACGTATTTACAGCCATGTACCTCGAGATATGACCTCGCTCAAGGGTGACTCACACCAGAGTCGTATGCATTTACTTTCATATGTGTTATTGTGACTGCCTGTCGTGCTTCCCCGTACCACCCTTGAGGTGTGAAAGTGTGAAAGGGGATTGTTTGTCTTTTGCAGCATTAACTACGGTAGAAGACCGTGTAGAATCCATTTGTGAGAGAACGATATAGGAACCACCTATAGACGTAACCGGATATACCGGATAGAATTTTCTTTGGTGAGATACGTAGTACCATCAGTATCAAACATGATACTAGACCATCCCCAATGACAGAATGGATGCATAATGTTTTGGAAAGTCCAAATATCAGATGCTGGTAGGTTTGGACTCCGTAAAAAGGGACTCCGACTCGATAGGGTAGATAGAATCAAGATTCTTGAATTCTAGCTGAAGTTGGCTCGACTTCACCAGGTTGTAATCTTGGTTATCGTATAGATGACATGAGGGTATCATATATGGATGGAAAGTTCATGAAGACCTGTACAACTTTTTTGTTTACCATCAGGGCAGAAAAGTTTGATAATCCTTTGAAATTTGGAGTATACAAAAACTACTCCAGATGACCCAACCATTGTACCAGTTCCATAAATATTACCTTACCTCACTGTAGAAACATCTTCTGCCTTATTATGACACATGTCTGAAAAGGGAAGAGGCATATATACAGGTTTGATGTTTAGAGTTTTTCCTAATTCGAATTTGGGTCAAATCAAATTTGGAAGTCAAAACAGTGGACTGCAGGACTGCTGGTGCAAACCAGTCAGTTCAACTATTTGGTTTGGATAGTTATAACTTTTAATCCAGAATAGTGATATAGCCACATATATACATTTATGGAAAGCTTAGGAAGTCCTCTATCAACTTTATTTTGCATTCATAATCTGAATCTGGGTATAGCGGTGTCTAATTCCATTTGTCGTAAACTTGGTTCCAGCAGTCCAGAACTTGGAACAGATTGCACCTATTTGTGAATTCGCGCGCAATACCTGTATAACAAACTTTTCAGGGGGTAACTATTTTACTTCTGGATTGTTAAATTGATGTTATACAAAGTTTCTTTTGTCATTACCTCAAAATATTGTCATGATATCCCTGTAGAAATTGTGGACATCACTACATATACAGGGGAGGTTCTGTCAAAATTTCCAGAAAATATGGGTCAACTTAAAACCTGTATAGATTCTATTCCCTAGCTCACATGTAGCTTTATGAGTACAATCTGGAAGTCTTGGAAAGTATACTACAACTTTGGTATTCAACCCCACCTTTGATTCTGACGTTTCCTGTATGAAACTGTGGGATTTATACAGGGAGGTCAGCTGGAACAGACTGCGATTACAGCTCCAGTTTTAAATTTTCTTAAAACTGTGGAGAGTTGGGAACCTTCTCATTGTTCCATTATTCTTTTTATAGATGACGGAAGTGAGGATGCTGCTACCGGACGGATGGGTATTTTCTGGTTGCGCTAGCCATCCGGGTTTCCCAAGTATGCTACGGGAAGTGCTCCAGCAGTTTGGCTTCATCGAGATGCCATGCTATTGGGGTAGAGAAACGATCGACAGAGGTGTTCGGTCGTGCACCATCTTGGTGGACATCCCTGCTAGTCCACGTCAATATGGATGGGTTCCTTTCTCGGTTACTATCGGGGGAGCGCAGTTAGAGTACACTTGGGCAATCGCTGCAGACGAAGCACTTATGAGGCTTTGTGAGCTTCATCAGGATGCTATGGCAGGGACTCAATTTGCCCTTATTCCAGTCCGTGGTATGGCTGGATTTGAGTGGCAACGTCGTATGATTGCTGCCTATACACCGCATGGCGACACAACCGCGACGACACTTGAGACATATGCGGCTGCTTCCAATATGGTAGTTGCTACGCAAGGCACCATTATTTTGGAACAAGTTGAAGCCTTGCGGGAAGCAACAGAGCGGGATGATACCCTTGATTATATCAACGAGGGTCTACGTTCGCTCATAGCCCCAGCAAATCACCGGCTAGATAAGTGCGAGAGTCAATTGCATTATGCTAGCATTAGGCTACGGAAAGCTCGTGTCGCACAACGACAGACTCGCACTGAACTGCAGCAAGCTCGTGGTGAGCTGCAAGCAAGTCAGTTGGAGGTGCAACAACAGCAAGAGCAGCTGTTAGTAGTCATTGAAGAGCGGGACACCACCATTGAGACAGCTCAAAATTGGGAGTATGAGGTAGGAGAACTGCAGGATAATGTAATTGAGGCCGAGGCACAATTACAACCAGTGGTGTATCCACCGGCCCATAGCATACCACTAATTATGGGTGAACAATTGCCTTCGGAGGACGAAGAAGAAGAAGAAGATCCCGAGGAACTTGAATACGTCGAGTAGGACGTATTGAAGTGGGATGTGGCAGCACTTCTGCTGACACGGGGCAACATATAGTTTAATAGTTGCTCGTGTTTTTCTTTTGTGACCATGTTGGTGTCATATTAAGAGTAGTGGTGTTTATGTCTACAATGACAAGATATGTACGACATCTCAGGGGGACCAAGTATAGTAGAGATGTATTTCCATAGTCGGAGTCCATCATTTTGGAGTTTACTACTGTAAACTTGGTCAGAGATAATATATCTTGTATAAAGCTTATACTTTATCAATATATGTTGATGTTGTATACTTTCTATTGTGGTCTACCGCATTACTATTTATATGGAAGGATGAACTTGAGGCAATGAGACTTATGGTGTAAATTGTTGTATTGCAGCATGGTGCGTACACGTACAGCCTCGGAAGTAGGAGGCTCAAGTGGAGGGCAGGGGGATGACACACCACCCCCGGGGCAGAATACGCCCCAGACGCAGCCACCTCCACCACCTCCACCTACACTTCTCAGAAGTCTCGTGGAGGTTCTCGCAACAGTACATGGCTCGTGCGACGACCAAACTGAGTTGTTGCGGACCCTTGTACAGCACTCGTATCATCAAGGGGGGCGACATGCTGAGGGGCCACGTCAGTCATATCCGAGTTCCTACTCGGATTTCGCATCGACACATCCGTCGGTCTTCAGAGAGGCTGACAAACCTTTGGAGGCAGACAACTGGCTCCGCACCATTGAAGGAAAGTTCGGTTTACTCGAGATAACCGAACAACAGAAGGCTCTATTTGCAGCTCAACAACTACAGCGTTCTGCTGGTGCATGGTGGGCAAACTACCTCGCCGCACGCCCCGCAGGCTATGTCGTGAGCTGGCAGAATTCCGGGAGGCGTTCCATGCCTACCATATCCCTCCCGGGATTATGAGGAGGAAGCTTCAAGAGTTCTTGGAGCTGAAGCAGGGAGGATGGAGTGCTTACAAGTACTACAAGACCTTCAACCACTTGGCCCAGTATGCACAGGACCAAGTGAACACGGAAGACAGGAAGCAAGAGTGCTTTTACCGAGGGATGAACCCCAAGATGAAGGACAAGCTTGTCTTGTTCAACCGCGGCAACTTCAACGACATTGTCAACACTGCGATCATGCAAGAGGATGCTACTCGAGAGCTGTCCTCAGACAAGAAAAAGAGGAGTGCTCCGCAGGGCAGCAGGGGTGGTGCTTCTCAGAAGTACCTAATGGTGTATCGATCACCATTTGGCCAGAGGTGGTAACCGCCATCACGACCACCAATGTTCAGTGGTCGCCAGTTCGGCAACTCCGGTTTCTGACCGCAACAACAGCAGGGGATGATCCCACGTGCACTTCCACCTCCACCACGTGCACTGGGATTCTGTCCTCCCATTCGTACCGGTCAAACCCCGTACATGTGTTTCACGTGTGGACGCATGGGGCATTTCGCCAAGGACTGCCCGCAGAGTAGGCAGAGCGGAGGACCGTCATCATACCAGGGCGCCAACCAACCCCGCAACCAGCCCAAGAAGCCAGTTCCCAGACTCGGCAACATCCGCCACCTCGCCATTGAGGACGTTCCGGAAGGCGCACCTGTACTCACGGGTACGTTCTCTATCTTTGACCATTCCGTAGTCATACTATTTGACTCCGGAGCTTCACACAATGTCATTAGCAAGTCTTTTGTCATTAAAAGTCAATTGCCTATAATCTCCACAAAAACTCTGTATGTGATTAGCACTCCGACAGGGAAAACAATAACAAATGAGTTGGTTCCTGGGACACCACTTTACCTAGATGGAACCATATATCTTACTTCACTTCTGATATTAGAGAATCAGAAGTTAGATGTCATCTTGGGAATGGCATGGTTACAACACCATGGTGCTATTCTAGATCTCGTTCCTCAAAAATTATATCTAAATTCTCCACTTCATCCCTCTCAAGTCCTCAATCTTGAGAGAGCCATTCTAGTGAATTCATCTACTCACAATACCGAGGTTATGGAACTTAAGGATATTCTGATAGTATGTGAATACCCGGATGTATTTCCCGAAGATCTTCCTGGTATGCCCCCAAAAAGAGATATAGAGTTCAAGATTGAACTTGTACCGGGAACAGTGCCAATCTCAAGACAACCCTACAAGATGGAACCCAAGGAACTTGTAGAACTTAAGGAGCAGTTAACAGAACTTGAGAACAAGGATTTCATTCGTCCAAGTTCATCACCATGGGGTTGTTCGGCATTGTTCGTAGAGAAGAAAGATAAGGCCTTGAGACTGTGTGTGGACTATCGTCCACTCAATGCTATCACTATCAAGAACAAGTATCCACTACCACGCATTAATATTCTTTTTGATCAACTAGTGGGTGCTAAAGTATTTTCAAAGATGGATCTTCGTTCTGGTTATCATCAGATTAGAATCCGACCAGAAGACATACCGAAGACAGCATTCTCGACGAGGTATGGATTGTATGAATACCTTGTTATGTCCTTCGGATTGACCAACGCACCGGCTCTTTTCATGTATCTCATGAACTCGGTGTTCATGCTGGAATTGGACAAGTTTGTCGTGGTTTTTATTGACGACATCCTTGTGTATTCAAAATCCGAAGAAGAACATGCTCAACACTTGCGTATCGTGCTTCAACGATTACGGGACCACCAGCTATATGCAAAGTTCAGCAAGTGTGAATTTTGGATCAGCCAAGTGCCATTTTTAGGGCACATCATATCATCAGAAGGGATTGCAGTTGATCCGAGCAACATAAAGCAAGTACTCAAATGGGGGTCTCCAAAATCTGTACATGAAGTTCGAAGTTTCCTAGGTTTGGCTGGGTATTACCGGAGGTTCATTCCCAGTTTCTCCAATATAGCTAAACCAATGACAGAACTTCTGAAGAAGGGGACGAAGTATGTATGGACTGAGGCATGTGAGGAAGGTTTTCAGGCATTGGTAAAACACCTCACAACGGCACCAGTATTGGCTCAACCAGACACAACCAAATCTTTTGACGTGTATTGTGATGCATTAGGAATTGGTTTGGGTTGTGTGTTGATGCAGGACAGACAAGTGATCGCTTATCACGACAGCTTTAGAATCATGAGCAGCACTATCCGACTCATGATCTAGAACTCGCTGCTGTGGTACTAGTGTTGAAGATGTGGAGACATTATCTACTAGGTAATCTAGTACATCTTTATACCGATCACAAGAGTTTGAAGTACATCTTCACCCAGAAGGACCTAAATATGCGACAGCGTAGATGGTTGGAATTAATCAAGGATTATGAGATTGAAATCCACTACCATCCTGGTAAGGCAAATGTAGTCGAAAATGCTCTGAGCCGCAAGTCTCATGTCAACAATATTTCCATTACCTCAATGGGAGAAGAAGAACCGAGTCTCTACTTGGTTCCATATGGGGCACTCTACAACCTAGCTCTCATTCCCACTATCAGGGAGGATATTATGGCCGCTCAGAAGGAGGACAAAGGGATGTCGCACATTCGACAAAGAATGAAGAAGGGGGAGATGAAATGTTTCCGATGTGATGATGAAGGTACCCTCTAGTTTAAAAACCGCATAGTGGTACCCCGAAACATGGAACTTCAGAACAAGATACTAGAGGAAGCTCATTTATCCAAGTATTCCATTCATCCGGGGAGTAACAAAATGTACCAAGACTTGAGAAAGATGTTCTGGTGGACTCGGATGAAGAGAGAAGTAGCAAAATACGTATCCGAATGTGATACGTGTCAACGAGTTAAGGTCGACCATATGAAGGCAGCTGGACAGCTTCAACCTTTAAGCATACCAACTTGGAAATGGGAGGATATCAGCATGGATGTCATTGTTGGGTTGCCTCCCACTCTCCATAGGCACGACTCAATTTGGGTGATCATTGACCGATTGACCAAATCATCTCATTTCATATTGGTCAGTGTCAAGTATGATGTAAAGCGGTATGCAGAACTTTATATCTCCAGAATATTGTGTCTACATAGAGTACCCCGTACTATCATTTCAGATCGTGGATCTATTTTCGTTGCTCGCTTTTGGGAGCATCTCCACGATGCATTGGGTACCAAACTGATTCAAAGCTCGGCTTATCATCCTCAGACTGATGGACAAACCGAATGGGTGAATAAAGTGCTAGAGGATATGCTTCGTGCCTGTGCCATCCACCATGGTAGGAATTGGGATGATCATCTACCATTGGCGGAATTTTCGTACAACAACAGTTACCAGGCTAGCATCCAGATGGCGCCATATGAAGCTCTTTATGGCCAGAAGTGTCACACACCCTTGAACTGGCGCGAATCTGGTGAACGAGCGGTATATGGCATCGACTTAATAAATGAAGCCGAATAGCAAGTACGTCTTATTCAAGCCAATCTCAAAGCCGCTCAGTCTTGTCAGAAGAGTTATGCGGACAAATGGCGTCGACCTCTTCACTTCAAGGATGGAGATCAAGTTTATCTCCGGGTATCCCCGATGAAAGGAATTCATCGATTCGGAGTAAGAGGAAAGCTAGCTCCACGTTTTATTGGGCCTTTCGCAATAATCAAAAGATGCGGACCTGTGGCATATCAATTGGAGTTACCACCGTCGCTGGTAGGGGTCCACAATGTGTTTCACATTTCTCAGTTGCGGAAATGTCTCAAAGCCCCAGCGACTATACGTATTGAGGATTTGGAAACTCTCCAACCAGTTCTTACGTATTCCGGACATCCAATCCAGATCATTGATGAGAAAACTCGCACCACAAGAAGGCGCACTTTGCGTTTCTACAAAGTCTTGTGGAGCAACCACAGTGCTGAAGAAGCCACGTAGGAAAGTGGGGAATATCTTAAAACGAACTATCCGGACTTGTTAGCGGCACATGTTGAGTAGATCTTTATCTTTTGTCCTTCCTTTGTAATCTCGAGATGAGATTATTTTAAGGGGGGGGAATGTAAAATCCCACTTTTTCCTTTTATGTGAAGTTCAACTACAAGTGTTTTATCAAACATAATGGGGGTCAACATAATTGTGCACATAAACTTGACCTCACTAAAAAGTTTTCTGTCTACTCATGTTTTAATCTTATCAACATGAGGACTGGACTTCACCCTAACCCTAGAACATTTTATATAAACCTTTCTACAAAGTTGGGAAGTTATTGATTTCAATGGCTAGGGCAAATTATATAGCAGCAATATAAAAATAAAAAAAATGTAATTTGATTATGTTGCTATGCCTATTAGGTCCTGCTAAAAAGATTTAAATCCAAGGCTCCAAATTTTTCCTTGAACTCTTAAATATCTAAATACCTTCTCAGAAAATTTTCAAGATTTTTGAAGTACATCTTCCATTTGTTTGGACACGTACAAAGGACTCATTTCGCGTCAACATCAAATTTAGCTTTACACTAAACTTTGCCCAAATCAAATCTCTAATTTTTCCTAAGACCTTTTATGGTTCAGGGAACTTGGTTTCAATGTTTGGAGATTTTTGGACCTCAGCTACTATTTAATTCAATAAGGTTTATACCTATATTTGAATTCAAATTTGAATTTGCATTTGATGCAAACTATGTCCAAATTGAAATCTGATTGCAGAATTGGATTCCCCATATTTTTCATAGCCTACCTGTAAATTTTGGGAATTTTTGGACAATGTTTTAGCTGGAAATTAGAGGAGGGGATAAGGGAGAGAGGTGGGACCCATAGGTCAGACAGTGAAACCGATTCACCGCCCCGGTTTTCTCTCCCCGGGCAACACCGCGATGCTGAATGCCGCCAGCGCGCCGTCGGCCGTCGATCGCCTCCAGCTAACCCCCTGCATCCTTATCTACCGCGGTGGAGGCTATAAAACCACCCCCCGTCGGCCGAAGTCCCTCACCCGTTCACTTTTCACCGCGCTGCTCCATTTCGTCACCGCCGCAATCACCCCGTGCCGCTCGACGCCGCGCGCCCGTTGCCGGCCAGCCGAAGGCCTCTCGCGCCAAGCTCTCAACGGCAAGGTTGTTCCACACTCTCTCGTCTACCCTCTGCTTCACTTTTGTCGACCGTTCATTGAGGTTTTAGCCGGTATTTCGAAGCAACACCGAAGCTCGCCGTCGTGTTCACCACACGCCGTCTCTGCTCCACGGTGCTAGGCCGCTACACGCAGTTTCGCGCTTCTACTCCTATAGCAAACTGGTGCGCCGAGACACGCTCTACACGTCGGTGAAAGCCGCTCCTTGTTTACGCGAGTATCGAGCAAGTTAGCTAAGTTTTACTTTCGGCCGAAACTTATGAACTCCCTCGGTTATTCTTTCAATTCGAGTTCCACACTTGATCACTCTCAACAATTGTTAGAAAATAGTTTCTACACTTCTTTGCACACCCTCTCGAACTGGAATCACCAAAAATAATCAACCGTAGCTCGAGAATTACGAGTTTTCCCCTCCGCCATTAAGAAGTTGTTTCGGTCACCGTCGATGATGTTTTTGCCAACCGTTGCACGACCATCTCACCTTCCCAACACCTTCCTAGTGGTTCCAGGAGTCTTTCCCCAGCATTTTTAGAAGAGTTTAGCCACGGAGCGAAGGTTCCGACATGGTCGGAACCCTAGCTGTCGCCGCCGCCGATGCACCACTATTTCCGATCGTCGGCAAGCCTCCCCGACCCTACCATCGTGCTCAGCGCGTAAAATTAAGGTTGGCTGCCAAAATTTAGATGATGCGGTGGCCGGGAACGCAGATCCGTCGAGGCTCGCCGGAGAACACCGCCGCGGGAGCCCCGCGCGCCGCCCGCGTCGGGAGGAGGAAGACGACGCGGCGGGCCCCGCGTGTCAGCGCCTTTTAACCCGTCGGATCATGTGTGGCCCCGGTAGTGGCAGCACGCTGTATCTCTGTGGTCCCCGTGTGGTTTAAATGCCATTGGTCCATTTTAAAATAGTGGGACCCATGGTTTAATTCAAATTAGAATTTAATTCCAGATTTGGCTCCAACTTAGAAAATCCATAACTTTCTGTAGGATGCTCCAAAAATATTCAAACAAATTTTGTTTGAAAGCCCTTGAGCTCTAGTTTCTATCAGTACCAATTAGGTTCTGTGAAACTCACAGATAAATTCTATATAAAACAATCTTATCAAATGCAAATGCAATTTTTCCAGATGACTTGCCACTGGAAAAATCCCCAATATTCACATAAAATGCACTATCCTATTCTTGACTAACAGGAAAAGTTTGGGAGCCATTGCACTTGTTTAACCCTCTGTATAGTTCAATTACCCTTTTCAGTTATTGAATTTTTACAGATGTTCAGTTGCTTTATTATGTCCCAAATTTGGACTGAACCTTCTTTTGTCATATACTAGTTCCTATAAAAATCTTGGATTTAATTGACCTAATATCATAGTCCTAATTCAGTTACAAACTGAATATTTATTTAAAAGCTAAAATTCAAATATAAATAATTCCAGAAATTCTTGCCAACTTAGAAATTCAATAACTCCTTCACCAAAGCTTAGAAATTTATGAAACAAATTTTGCTAGAACTAGGACAACTTCCTCTATCATGATTATCAACTGGCAGCTATGTTCAAGCTATAGTTTCTTCTTTAAAAGTCTTGGAAGTTTAATACTTGCCATGATTTTAGAGACAACGATATACTTTGATCATCTTCTGTTCTTTGCAAGAGCTTTGATCATATTCCCTAGTATCTACCATCAAAGTTCCAAAGCCAATTAAGGTCCCTATCATATAATGATCACCATAGATTAAATTATGGTCTTAGTAATAATCAAAGTCATTTATATACATGTTATATGCATATCGTATAGTGACCGAAGTCGAGGAAGAACAAGAAGCCTTGGAAGAGCACCTTCCAGATATTAACCCCAACTCTGACCTGCAACTAGGCAAGCCCCGGTTTGCATTTAAGTCGTTTATAAAATTTTACTTTATCACTATGATGATTAGCATATGAAATGTGCATTACGTTTAGGATGATTGATACTCCACTTGCATGACCAAAAATCCCAGGGATTGGTTGGAACGAGTTACAGTTTGACCTGTAGTAACTGCTTTGCTAATGTATAGGAAATCCGGTAGAAGTCGAGTAGTTGGAATCTACTCGCGAGAAATGTAGGACATATCTCACAGGATTGATTAATGGTTTAATATAATAAAACTGAGACCGGGCAGGGGATGGATAGGAAGCAGCGATAATTGAGTCTCGGTCGCATAGCCCTGCCTGTGTCAATTAAGGCCCGTCTGTATGCGGCCCCTTCGGACAAGCTTGAATTATATCGGCGACATAATGGACATATGGAATCCAATAAACTGACATAACTCGATAACTGGGGTGTCGAGGCCCATTAACCCACCATCGATAGGGGTGGGTTGAGGACAGTAAGGTGTAAATCGGTCGGCGAACACATGACGTGTTCCGTGCGGAGACCTTCTGTTTGCAGAGGTGAGACGGGCTTGTTCGGGTTTCTTCTGAAAGGTTGCCATATACGCCTAGTACTGAAGTGTTATGTAGGTACAGGTGTGCTCGCTAACACTTCCGAATGACGTATGTGTCGTGTTGTCCGGGTGTGTCCTGATTGCAATCACCGTCCCTCGCGGTAATAGAGTACCACTTGTTCACTGCGCCGTGACATAGTAAATACTGGAGAAGTAAGGGAAATAAATTGTATTGAATTATAATTGTTTTGCAACCTTGTATGATTTAGAGATAGTCACATGAAAGTTTACAGTTTCCCCATACTTTAGCTATAATAGCATTATGTGCTCTGGGAATGTCATATCATCAGCAAAGCGTTTCTTGTTTGATTGTGGAACCCATGATGTGCCGTGCTTGGATAATGTCATTTGCTACTTAAAACCTGATTATAAGATCCAATTGTAGGCGAGTCATTTATGCTTCACCTTACCTATGTTTAGTGTCCCCCTTACATATGTCTAGTGAGACGGGTTAGTCTTGCTGAGCCTTATGCTCACGTTTGTAGTTAACGAGTTTTGCAGGTTATACAATTGATGAAGGGTTTGATGATGAGGCTGCACCACCTCCAGGGTGTACAGCCGAGTGGAAACCCTGCACGCCGCCGTGACTTGCGTGTTGCTAGTGTGAAGCATCCAGGACATGGATGACTTTGCTTTTGCATAGATAGTGCTGAGAGCGTATCTATGATATATATATATATATATATATATATATATATATATATATATATATATATATATATATATATATATATATATATATATATATATATTTCTTTCCTTCTGCTAGTATTGTAAAACTTCCGCTGTAAGATAAATAAAAGACTTCGTCTTGTGTTTTATTCTCGTTTTGTTCTTGTATATTGTTGGGTGTCGCATCGCACGACACCACCCAATGAGATCCTCGGATGATGGGATTCCGATCCCCACAGGTCTGTCAACAATTCAAACTCGAGCGAGCTTGTCTTTCTAAGCTTGAGTTTGATAAACACCAAGTCGACCTCGAGTCGAGTCAAGAATTCATGTATATACAACAGAATCTACTAAGTAATTTAGGTTCACAACTAATTAATGGAGTAGGCGAAGGTGGACGATGTTGCACATTATTTTTTTCGATCATATATAAAAATTGTGTCCCATAAAATATTTTTAATAGAATTATATAGTTTAGTTAATCATACGTACATATCATAGATGACAACAATAAATGAGCTTACTCGAACTTTTCGAGCTTGAGATCATCAAGCTGGGAAGCTCAAGCATGGCTCGTGTAGAATTGGCACAATATTCAACTTCATCCTCAAACTTTCAATCAAAACTTAGTTTGGTCCTTAAACTTTCAAATGGGTCAATTATTTAGTCCATCAACTTCAAACAACCGTTTCAGTTTCATCCTTAGTCTGAGTTGGACACCCACATTGGCATGCCACATAAGCTATATCATCTACCCCGGTATATCATAGATGAGGTATGCATGTTAGTTAATCATACATACGTACATATCATAGATGAGGTATGCTTGTTAGTTTTGTACAACATGACCGAGGGCTTTTCTATGTCTAACATGCATGCATCCCAAACATGATCAACCAATACGTACGTGTTTTGTCTTTTTGATGATGGATATCGTCAGAGTTTGTGGTATTGTCTATGCATGCTACGCCCCAACGATGCATGATCAACGAGCCTACAACTCTAGACGATATCTAACATCAAAAAGAGAAATTACACGTAGTATATAATTCACATCGATATGAAACATACATGATCGAGGTCTTTCATACTCTGCTAGTTGTCCATGCACATGCTATACGCCCCAAAACACGATCATTGAGCCTCAAACAATAATATATAAGAGAAAATCAAGACGTGTACGACACATCCGAGCATAATTGCATTATTTGTCGTGATGATCATGTAGGCTTTGTTTGGGTAACTTCAATCCACTTGTATTGGAGAGGATTGAAGTGGAAAATGAACTAATTTTTATCTCAATACTCTCCAATCCACTTTGATTGAAGTGGATCCACTCTTATCCAAACGAGGTCGTATGATGGCTCGACATTACTGGGATAACACCATGATTAATTCCAGGAACCATATCCTCGTCACTTTCATGCTGGTACCTGGACCCAGGTTGTGCACTGGTCACCTGGCATATTCCCTACGTCTGCCCCCGCGCGCGGTGTCTGTAACGAATTTGTGCGAGCGATTTTGACAAGATGTGAACGATTTGTCCCACCTCGAAAAGTTGAGCTCGTTGCAACGAGAATATAAGGCAATGCGCGCTATTGTAGTTACACATCCGATTGGAAACAGATGTCGTACAAGACTCGGCCCCGCTCCGTTCGACAGCATGCGGACGCTGTCGAACAGAACGTGGAGGAGGCGTGTACGGGGTGGATGTTTTTTATATAAGCCCCGGGCCCTTACCGTGTCAAATTAAAAAACTGCGAGTGAATCCGATGGGACGCGTCGAGCCGTTGCGATAATAGAGAGGGATGTAAACCATGGTTTTTATAAGAATAAATTGTTTTCCCCGCATACACTGGGCCCTTTGCGTGTGAAATTAAAAATTTCTCATTTTATCAAAAAACATCTCCTTTAACAACGCCAAATTTTCCCCTTTAACCCACTTTGTGCGTGAATCGAATTGTGTGACCCTCCACATCGTGGGCCTCTAGAACGGAGACAATGAACTCCAGAAAAGAAAACAAAGGAAGAGAGAAATGTTAGAAAAAAAATAGGTACTACGTACGAGATTTAAGGTGAAAGAGCCTGGAGAACGAAACTGTAGAACAGGAAATCAATTGACTCAGATTAATCCAAGTCGTTATGTTGTGTTTTTGTTCTTGTTTTTTGGTGTTTTTTCTATTCACGTTTTGTCATGTTGTTTTCCTGCCAAAATCTGAACAGTCGCGATGTTATTATTGCAAGGACTAGAACAGGCCAGAAGTTTTACCACTGGCCCTATGCCCCTATATGCGGTGTCATCATTACCACTACTCCTATACACGGCGGTTCATACGGTGTCACCTCTAGCTACCACCACTCATGCTGTGGGAGAAAAAATTTCTGGATACGGTATGCACCGGAGAGCAAGTGGATACCGTTCTCAGATGGTCCCACATACTACCTTCGTGTCTTCAATCGTCGTTCCCTGATTGTGATAGTTGAGATATTTTAGCTTCTATTTGAGTTCAGAAGCGCGCTATTGAGGATCATGGACGGTAGATCGAACTGCTAGAAATAGGTGGCACCATCTGAGAACGGTATGCACTTGCCCCCAGGTGCATCCCGTATCCATCTTGTGTTGCTTTATAATATAATACTCCGGAGACTCCAAAGAAACCGCAACCTCCAAATACTAAGTAGTACACCATGTGTTCCTCTCAGGCAGATTTGTTTCTTCGCTGCTTGTCGCTCATTGGTAGAAAACTTCTCCATCGACGCCCATCGGTTTTGTCCATAGTTGATGATACCAAAAGATGGTGGTCTGTTGTGCTACATATCTGGCGAAATCGCGAAGAAAAATGAGGAATATGCTGAATTTATTTCCGTCGGAAGGGGACACTGATTTCCTTTGTTCCAAACTATGATTGAATGTATTTCACTTACGGAGGAATCCATTTTTTTAAACTATCCTGTGAGTTTCCTTTGATGCAAACGGGGCTAAAAAAAGATAGCGCGCATAGGGGAAACACAACAAGTGCAACATTCATCAGAGACGAGCGGGCATATATAGGGGAAACACATCAACATGCTTTATAAAGGTCTATTTTATATACTCCATTTGTTCTC
Organism: Tuctoria greenei; assembly: GCA_036927565.1. Classification (NCBI taxonomy): domain Eukaryota; kingdom Viridiplantae; phylum Streptophyta; class Magnoliopsida; order Poales; family Poaceae; genus Tuctoria; species Tuctoria greenei. The sequence goes on along the minus strand of JAYESD010000002.1, from coordinate 222,765,878 downwards.
ATTTAATTGGCGTTGGGAGAACTAGGGGTGCATCATATCCAAAAGGGAATGGAGGGAATATAACACATAGAGTACAACGCCTGACGGTAGAACCGGTCATGCTCGTGCTTAATCCTACAGTTCTCAGTACAGAAGACTCTCCACTCCTCCCACCCTTGCCTGCTGCAGCGGGCAGTTCCCTGGTTACCCCCTGTTGGGCAGCACCAAGCGTCATCGTCATTGGGCACCGCCACCGGTGGTGGTCCTGGAGGAGGCCTACCCAGGAACGTCTAGGCGACACCATAGACACTCTCCATGGCTTCATGCCGACAATGGCAGCACTCCGTGTTGGTCCACTTCATCGCGACAGACCCGACCGTGTTGTAGAAGATGTGGGCCTCACCTTCGACCTGCTGAATATACTCGAGGGCGTCGTGGGCCTCGCGGTCGGCGTCGTAGCGGAGCATGGCGAGGACGTAGGCTGTCGTCATGTGGCCATTCGCGGTCGCTCAGGCAAGGAACTGGGAGCCCAGCTACGCGCAACCGTCCTTGAAGACGAGGTTGAACCCAGTGACATAGCACACATGAGGGTTGCCGACGATTGCCAGGTGCTCCATGAGGGCGTCGTAGCTCCCCTTGCAGATGCTCTCCCACTCCAGCACCACGTGCCTACCCACGATGCGATCCCGACATGCTGCGTGCATAGCCTTGCAGGTGGCACGCAGACTGGGGAGGTCGTCCATGGGCAGCAGGGAGGTTGTGGTGACCCACCCCGCGATCAGGACTTCAATATCGTGCGGCAAGGGGAACTCCATGGGCTTCAAAGGGAACCAATGAGGACGCGCGCGACAGAGACGAAGAGGAAGAGTACGCACGGAGAAGAGGATGGCTAGTGTGTGTTGCGGAGAAGAGGATTGTGCGTATTTTGTACGCGCGGAGAAGACGATGAGATGTGCATAGACGCGCAGTGATAGTTATGGCTTCTAAAACGGATGAATGTCTTTCCCTTCCGGAGGATTCTATTCCTTTTAACTGTCCCGTGAGTTTCCTTTGATGCAAGCTGGGCTAAACAAAAGACGAGCACTGATTTATGGCTTCTAAAGTGTAGTTGTATGCTACTTTAGTCGCTGGAGTTGCTAGGAGGCAGGAGATCACCCGCAGCGGGGCCTGCAAAGCGGTATGTAATGTACTCCCTCCGTTCCAACTCAACTTTTTTTATCTTTGATCAAACTTACCTTTGACCAATGATTTCTTGCTTGGTCCTTATCGTGATGATCAAGGTCCTCCGCCTGCCGCCCCAGATGACTTGGGGCAGAATGATCCTGGCGACCAGAAGTAAGTGTCGGATATGCTGTCCATGGTGCAGGGTTATTCAACACAAGCAAAAGGCAGCATATCCTAATATTTCTCCGCATATATGGCATGTTAACTAATTTTCCGGCCCCAAGTGATCTAGAAAAATTACTCTAGATTTGATGATGCCATAAACTAATCGCTGCTCAAAACAATGACGGTGCTCATCAAGCTCGCAAGCTCTTGGCTCATTTAGAATTGGCACAATACCCAGCTTCATCCTCAAACTTTCAATCAAAACTCAATTTTTGGTCCTTGAACTTTCAAATGGGTCAATTATTTAGTCCCTCGACTTCACACAACCATTTCACTTTCATCCTTAGTCTGAGGTTGACATCCACATTGGCATGCCACATAAGCTATTATGCCACATCATCTACCCCAACCACCTCACATAGAAAAAGATAATAACTTTTTATCATCTTAAAAAATAACTAGCTAATTAATTCGGGTGGATTTACGTAGTTGCATGGGATATACATATTTCTCCTCCATGTTTTTTTGCAAAACTATCAAGTGATATATCCTATGTGCATATTAAATATGTAAAAATATTGTAAAATATAAACTTTTAAGCCTAGGAAAGAGCAAACAAGGAGGATGAGGAAACTTTTAAGCCTAAGGAATAAAATATAAAACGAAGCTACACGGCTGGCAGAGTACACGTACGGTCCGATGTGCCGGTGCACCATAACCTCCATCTTGTGTCCCATGTCAACTCTATTTTTAGGCTCCCTTTGGATTGAAGGAATGGCAAAGGAATATTGAAGGATAGGATTTGTAAAGGATTTTTTCCTACATGATCATTTGGCTCACAGGACAAAAAAAAGGGTAGTTTCTATAGGAATGGATTCCTTCACTAAACTTTGTAGGAAACCTAACATGAGCTTGTACCTCTTTTTCTTTCCTGGCTCATGTTGTAGGTTCCTTTGTTTTTCCTATGATGCTGCCAAAGGGCTTTTCATCTCAATTCCTATATTTTCAATTCCTATAGGATTGCAAAAATATACAATTTCAATTCCTATGTTTTTCCTATTCCTGTGTTTTTCAATTCCTTATCCAAAGGGAGCCTTAGGTTTGGTCAAATCTATCTTTGACCAATGATTTACTTATTTTTGATCTATTTTAACAATACAAGAATTGTACTTTTAGATTCACCATGAAAATATTTCCATAATATATAATCTAGTACATGTTATAGAAGTTAATAAATTCCATATAAATAATTGGTCAAAGGTAAGTTTGACCAAAACAGAAATAGAGTTGAGTTGGGGTGGAGGAAGTATTATATGTTGTTGTTTGCTGCATAAGTTTTGATCCTTGAAGACGTAGCCATTTGTACAGACGGCTGATGCGACCGGGCGCACCGAGCTTACGTGCGCGCCAGTTACCGAGGTGCCTTAAATGCGTGCAATGCATGCGCATCTTTGAATTCAATTGGAACCTCTCCGCGTCCCATCACCACTACTGCCCGCATCGAGAGACGAACAACCAGGCTGCTACTATGCTATAAGATCACCCGGGAATGCCATCGTCTTCTTCGTACAACCACTCTTCCTCTCTTCCCAAAACCGCGCCAAGAACACCATGGCTGACAAGAAAATGCCGTCGCCAATCCCGCCGAAGGACGCCAAGGGGAAGCGTCCCCGACCGGACTCCCCCCTTCCCCCCGGATAAAAGGTGAGCTCTCCGGAAGATGGTGCACGATGTATTTGACAATACATCGCGCTCCATGCGTCGCCTTGGGCTTGGTCCCCTTCCAGAATATACTGCAACGGGGACCACGGGCCACTACGCCTTCGACATGACACACTTGGCTGATCGCCTCGACGTCCTCTGGGACACGCTGGCGGACGAGCTCGGTGTCGCCAGCCGCGACAACCTGGTGGCAGCGATGTCCAAGAAACTGGGCTTCTCGTCTCTGCCGCGGGAGACGCCCCCGCTCTGCTAGGAGCCCAAGAAGGAGGAGGAGGAGGAGGAGGAGGAGAAGGAGAAGTAGATGGAGGTGGCGAAGAAGTAGTTTTTTTTCTAGTTCTTAGTTGTGTTGTTTTTCTTTTCTTGTTTGTAGTTTGTGTTTTTCTTTTTTCTTATTTGTAATGTATCGTCTTAAGGTAATGAACTTTAATTTGCTGTTCATTGGTCCACAAAAATAGTTCTAATGTTGTTGTTCTAACGATAAACTAGTGGACTATTTATCTCTTTTATTTTTTAGAATGGAATATATTTCCACTTCCAACTCTACTGAGCTGGAGATCCAGAAAGTGACTACCACCTAGTTCATCTAACAGCACCAGCAGGGATAACCTTCCCCTCACCCTGTGCCCACTCTCAATATTCAAATCCAACATGGATCCAACATAATGAGCAATCAAACAGCAAAGTACGTAGTTAATCACAAAAGGCACTACAACAGTTTCTGGAGTATCAACTTTAGCGCAGATTAAATGCTCGTGGGCGTCATTGCAAAAGGGTGAAGACAAAAGAGACTTGATTTGGATGGCTTGTAAAGACATACTAGAAGTCAAGGTCATCAAATTTTTTGCCCAATTTGGATTGAGTCTTAGTTATAGACTTCCATATTAATAAAATGTATCGGTTGTTTTACTTTCACTAGTGTGTCGGGTTGAGTCTTTTGTTGTTGATCTTCACAACTTGGTGTATCAATGTGGCCGTACTCTATACTGAGGAAACGGTTGATTTAATGGCAATGGCTGCTATGCAATATGAACTTTTGTGCAAGCGTGCAATCCGTGAATCTCAGCCATTGGATAGACATCTAAAGATGGCTACCATTTTACACATAGATCCTTCCTTTTACAGAGGTAGGTGGAAGGATTTATGTGTAAAATGTCAGCCACCCTTGGATGTCCATTAAATGGCTGAGATTTGCACATTGCACGCTTGCACAAGAGTCCAGATTGCACAGCAATCGTTGCCGGATTTAATTATTTCCATTATCTAAAAAAACTTTAGCCCAGATTAACAAAGTGTCGTCCTCACTCTCGTCGTGCATGTTTGACATGAAGAATGTTCCCTCGAGAGTTCGAGGATAGAATACCATCTAGGAACAGCTCACTACGTACGCGGTTCATCCAATTAATCACATGCCTTGCACAGTACAATATAATGTCCAACCATGTTGTACTCGTCATTTCGAAGAAACGACAGCCGTAGACGCTAGTCGCTACGTGTTCAGATTTTAGGAACAAAGGAACACACTTATGAAAACATGTACGCCACATCCGATCCTGAACGTCATCAAATTCAACAAGGGGAGCAACGTCTCTCCACGATGTTCCGCCTGGTGTGGCACACACGACTCTCGCCTCACGCCGGCCACATATCCTGATCCAACAGTACAACTTCAAATAAAGGAGGGCTAGAAGATTGGAGGAAAAATAATACGTATAAGAAAAAAGGGAAGAAGAAAAAGGATGGTGCGCGTTTTGATACATGAACCATGAGATTGCTGACTTCCATCTTCATTGCCAGTTCTCGATTTTGCTGATCTCTCCAGCATGCATTCACACTAGCTACTCTCTGGTGGCTGGACCCAGGGTATCCCGTGGCCCACCCGGCATGCCCTGTGGGTGGGCCCTTGAGAAATGTTGTTGTTGTTGTACGTGGTGTTTGGTTGAGACAATGCAACTTGTGGTCATAACGATAAGAATTAAAAATGAGAAAGAGTATATCAGATTCAAAAATCTTCATTACTTTCTTTACTCGGGGCTCGGGCCCGTCAAATTCGGAAACTCCTCGCTCATATCGTGAATGCATAAGTTATATATCCATGCCCGTTTCCAATTAAAATCCAAACTAAAGGTGTAGACGAAGGTTTGCACAAGAGAGAAGTTGTGTTGCGCCACCACAGACGGCAATCGTAGGGACGACAAGGAGAGAGGACTCAGTGGTGGGACTCAGGTGTACAACGTGACGTTTGAGGAAAATGTGATCACAACCACCGTGATGTCCTCCAGCGAGGCTGTGGACGACTGACTCAACGAGGTCTTCTCCGTCCACCATCAGCGCCTTCACAGGCTCATCGTCGGGCTCGACATCAAGTGGCGCCCCAGCTACTCTGCCGACCAGAACCCCATCACCGTTCTGCAGCTCTGCGTCAGCCGCTGCTGCCTCATCTTCCAAGTCATCCACGCTGTCTACTTCCCCGACGAGTTGGAAGATTTCCTCGGCGATTCCGACTACCGCTTCATCAGCGTGGGTGTGGAGGGTGACGCTGACAAACTTTGGAAGGACTGGCAGTTGAAGGTGGCCAAAACGTTGGACTTGGCCGAGCTCACAGCGGAGGAGATGGATCGCCCGAGCCTCTGCTATGCGGGGATGAAGGACATTGCGAGCGCTGTGATGGGCGCTGACATGGAGAAGCATTATCGGGTGAGGACGAGCAACTGGGACGCGTACAATCTCTCCGGTGAGCAGATCAGCTATGCGTGCATCGACGCCTTCATCTCCTTCGAGGTCGTCCGCAAGCTGCTCTCCGGCTACTACTGATCTAACCACCGAGTTTGCGGATCGGTTGCCATTGATCATCCCAGCATGGAATTCGCAGGTACAGCGCTCAAGTTCTAGCTTTTCTGCTTGTGCACCCAATCTCTCATAAAATTGTTTTTTATTGAGGAAACATTATATCATTCTTTTAAAAACATGCATGTTATTTCACATGCATCGAGGTCTTTCACATGCATGTTAGTTGTCCATGCATGATACGCCCCAGACATGATCAACGAGCCTCAAACATGACGATCTCTCAACAAAAAGAGAGACCACGTAATGTCATCAAACATGATCGAGGTCTTTCACGTGGATGTTAGACGTACATATGCATGATACGCCCAAAACATGTATTCCAAGAAGAGAATATTTCCTACCATGTATATATATTTCTATATTTATCATATTCTCTACCACGCATGTGTATGCTCTCAACCTATATGGCAGTTTATCTACCACACTAATGAAGAATATTATCCTGCCAACAATTGAGATAACAAATTTGACACAAGGATGTTCCCTCTATGGTACGAGGATAGAATGTGGACTACCATCGTTTAATAAGCATACAACTCTCACTACGTACGTGGTTCATCAAATTAATCGATCGCATACTTCCATTATGTATCGTTGTACTCATCTTTTGAAGAAATGACAGGCGTAGGCACTAGCCGCTATGTGTTCTAATTTTAGGAACAAATGAACAAACTTGTCAAAACACGTATGCCACATCCGATCCTCGACGTCATCAAATTAACATGTTCCTTAACAAGGGGGCACAAAAATCCTGAACACGTGACCAAACATGCTTGATCTCGAGTCCCTTTCACATGCATTATATTCATGTCCACCATCATACATGATCACAACAATTATTATCGGTTCGATATGGACTCTCGGTCGATAACGGTCAAATCCTTCAAAAAAAAGATATGGACTCTCGGTCGATTGCCACGCACGTTCACGTCAATCTCTGCACCTCGTTGAAATCATTCGCACGAAATGTTACGAACACCGCGGGACGGACCTACAAAGTATGCCAGGTGGGCCATTGCATATCCTGGGCCCTTTGTGTGTTAAATTAAAAAACTTGCCGATGGGACGCATCGAGCTGTTGCGATAACCGAGAGGAGGCGAACCGCGGTTTGGAGTAACTCTGGCCGTCGATTCAAAAGCACAATTTTGAAGCATCTGATCATCTCCCCTCACGCGGTTAGACGACGACCTGCTATAAAGGCACACCATCCTCTTCTTCTCCGCCGCACCTCTCGGTCGATTTTAGCCTCCAATCTTCTCCTCTTGCTTCTCCGCCGCACCACTGTCGACCACCTCTCTCTCTTTGTTCGCCCCTTCGTCGCCGCACAAATGGGTAGTCCCGCACCGAAGCGCTCCAGGTCATCGACGTCCTGTGAACCCCCTTCTCCATTTTTGTCGCCTCCAATGCCGGTGGAACTGGAGGCGGTGCCTGCACCTCCTCCACCCCTGTCTTCACCCGCAGTGCCCGCACCTCTTCCATCCTACTATGATGAAATTGTCTGAATCATCGACAAATGCATCGACAAACTCGACGGCAAGATTAAGGAGGTCACTCGCAACCTGTTTGTTGCCAGCGTGCAAGCAAAAGCGCTCGACAAAATGGTGCAGGATGAATTTGACAATACATATCACTCCTGTTGCCGACTGGGACTTGGGATCCTTCCCCACCACACCAGCATGGACTCCGCCAGCTACTACATATTCGGGCTAGGCTTTGTGGCCACTCGTCTCAACTACCTCTACGAGACGATTGATGAGGAGGCTGGGGTGGAGTTTCGCGAGCAACTGGTGAACGTCGTCGGTCGGAAGTTTGGTCTGGTGTTGGAGGACGCTCTGTCGGCGGTTGCGGCGGAGGTGGAAACGCCGCCGACGGATGCAGAGGCGGCGGCGAAGGAGGTGGACAAGTCCTCCTCCAAGTAGAGTAGGATTAATATTAGTTTTTTCTTTTTTTTCTATGTGTTTTTTCTTGTTTGTAATATATGTGTTGTTTTTATGTTAATGAAAAATGCCTTTTATGTTCATGAACAATGTGTCCTACAGTGCATGCATTAACAAAAAACTCCTCCTTTTATCGAAAAACATTGCATATGGAAAATTAACACGCTAGTAATATTATATCTAATAAATATTAAACACATTAGAACGTACGTAGTAGTATTATATTTCAAAAAATTACGAATTTAAAAAGCTAGACCGTGTAACTGTACATCGCATCCGAATGATGTAAATACTAATTAATTTTATTTCTTTTCTCATTACTAGCTATCATCGTGCCCCCCCCCCCACCGGCCTGGCCCTAGGAAGTAGCCCCTCCCGCCTAGGCCCAGAGTTGGGCCTGCCTTTAAGACCATCTGCAGTGGTTCACAGTAAAGCTTACTAAACTGCGGCCTGCGGATTAGATGGTCTTATCTCTTAACCCCTTGGTGCGGAAATCGAATTCTCTGTGGCCCTACCGCACAGCCATCTCTGCGCGACCCTGCCCAGATGGTTGCCCCGTATGTTCACGCTTTGAATCTTACAGTCATATAGCCAAGGGCGCACTGCACAGTTCCCGCGATTGTGCCACCCTGCCTTAATGATTGCCACATATGCGAACTCACCGAATCTTGCAGCGTGCATGGGCACACGAACTCTACGTCCGAAAATTTCTCAGCGATCCGAATAACTCGGCGCTCGGCGTGCATGATCCATCATCATGCGCACAACCACGACGTGGCCAAAAAGATCAGTGTTTGGTTGCTTGTCTTGGATTGAATTGACTTGGATTAATTGGATGGTCCAGTCATGTGTTATTTGTTTCGCAGTCAAACGGACAGGGTGATCCAGCTTCGAGGAATATAAAATATTCCTCGCAGATGCTGGATGTGATGGTCCAGGATATTTGGTTGGATGTGAGTCCATCCACCTTATCTAATTATGCTTCTTAGTAATGTAATTAGTGATAATTAACTTATTTATCGTTGATTAATAATTACAATTATGATATTAACATTAATATTTGCTAGTAATATGATAATTAGTATATAAATAATTAATATTATAAAATTGTCCACTTAGATGATTCAATAATCCACCCAAGATTCATGCAACCTACCAAACGAAAAATTGGATCGTTCAGTCCATCCAACCAAACGTTAATTTGGATGATCCAATACATAAATAAATGGATGATCCTATATCTCCAATCCAACTTCGACGTCAAACCAAACGCAATTGATGACTGAGCACTTTGTCACATGTCACTAGAGTGTACGCACAAATACACAGCCTCAACACCGGGTTTAGGGTGCATCGTGGACTAACCACATGACCCGCCCAAACACTCACGTAATTAGCACACCTGCAAGAGCAACTACCTGGCCGCATCCTTCGCGTACGAACGGCAACGCTGACTAACTTATACTTTTGTACTACGTACAAACAATGTTACTTGTCCATGAGCCAATAAACAAGCTCTTTTTTTGCGGCAACTAATAATCAGCACGTGATCAACGAGCCTCAAACTATATATATATATATATATATATATATTTATATATATATATATATATATATATATATATATATATATATATATATATATATATATATATATATATGACGATCTTTTAACAAAAAGAGAGAACATGTAATGTTGTCATCAAACATGATCGCGAGGTTCTCAAGTGCATGTTGTCACTTGTCCATGCTTGCTACGCCCCAAACATGATCAACGAGCCTCAAACATGACGATATTTCAACAAAAAGAGAGAAAACACGCGTAACGTCATATCTTACATGATCGTTGATGTCTCTCTCACATTAATGTTATAGTTGTCAATGCATATATATATGCTACGCCCCGAACATATGATCAACAAGCCTCAAACTTGTCGCTTTGTAGTTAAAAAATGAACTACAAAGCGACAAGTTCATGGAGACGGGGGTATATATATATATATATATATATATATATATATATATATATATATATATATATATGATGATCTTTCAACAAAAAGAGAAAAAACATGCGTAACATCATCATATATGATCATCGATGTCTCTCTCACATGCATGTTATAGTTGTCCATGCATGCTACGCTACGCCCCAAACATATGATCAATGAGAGTCAAACTATATATATATATATGACGATCTTTCAACAAAAAGAGAAAACTATGTATATAACATGTTAGATGTCACGCCCCAAACATGATCAACAAGCCTAAAACTATATATCACAATGTTTCAACAAAAAGCAGAAAAACACGTAATAATGTTGTCATCAAACATGATCGTGAGGTTTTCAAGTGCATGTTACTTGTCCATGCTTGCTACACCCCAAACATGATCAATGAGCCTCAAATATGATGATCTTTCAACAAAATTAGAAAACACGGAACGTCATCAAACATGCATGATCGAGGTCTTTTGCATGTCAAACTGAGAAAAACATGAACAAGGGTTTGTGATATATATATATATATATATATATATTTGTTTGTGTGTGTGTGTTAATGAAGGAATGTGTGGTATGTTCATCGTCTTGTACTTTTTTCTTGTGTTTTGTGACGATCTTTCAACTATATATGATGATCTTTCAACAAAAAGAGAAAACATGTAACGTCATGAAACATGATCGAGGTCTTTTGCATGACAAATTGAAAAAACTGGAACATTGCATATACCTTGGCCCAGTGGGCCCTTTGTGTGTCAAACTTAAAAACTAGAACTGAAAAACTGAAACACCGCCGAACAGGCCTACAAAGTATGCCAGGTGGGCCACTGCATACCTTGGACCCTTTGCGTGTCAAATTAAAAAATTGCTTGTGAAGCCGAGATGGGACGTGTCGAGTCATTGCGATAACCTAGAGGAGGCAAACCGCGGTTTGGATTAACTCCGACCTATCCTGTGGTCCGAAAGCGCAGTTTTCGAAGCGTCCGATCATCTCCACTCGTGCACTTAGACGACGACTCGCTATAAAGGCACACTCGTCCTCTTGTGTCTCCACCGCACCACTCCGTCGATTGTAGCCTCCAAACTTCTCTTTTCACCGCCGCACCATCGCCGACCACCTCTCGCTCTTTCCCCGCACCTTCGTCGCCGCACAAATGGGTAGCCCGCACCAAAGCGCTACAGGCTGTCGACGTCCTCCGAACCTCCTTCTTCTTTATTTCCGTCGTAGCCAATGCCAGGGGAACTGGAGGCAGCGCCCGCACCCCCTCCGTCCCCTTCACCACCCGCAGCGCCCGCACCACCTCATTCAGTTTGGGTTCAAGAGACTGTCCGCCTCGTCGAACACCGCTTCAATGAACTAGATCAGCGCCTGTAGGAGGCCACCGAGCACCTTTCCGCCACCGCCAGGCGCGCAAAAAAGCTCATCATCTTGGCGCGGGATGTATTTTTCGACACATCTCGCTCGTGTGACCGTCTGGATCTTGGAAACTTCCCGTCTGCACCAGCATGGACATCACTGGCCACTACTGCTTCGGGTTAGGGTTTGTGGCCGGTCGTCTCAACGTCCTCTACGAGACGATCGGGGAGGTGGCTGGGGTGGATGGTGCCAGCATCTTCTGCAGACCGTTGCCCGGAAGCTTCGGACTCAATTTTTGGAGGAGGCGGTAGCAGAGGAGGTGGCGGCGGCAGTGGCGGAGGAGGAGGAGGCGGCAGCAGTGGAGAAGGAGGTGGAGGAGATCTCCTCCGACTCCGAGTAGAGTAGTATTTGTCGTTTTTCTTTTTCTTCTTTTCTATATGCTTTCGTAGTTCTTGTTTGTAATATATGTGTTGTTTTTATGTTAATGAAAAATGTCTTTTCTGTTCACGAACAATGCGTCCTATGCAGTATCGAAAAACAACTCCTTTTTGAAAAAGGGGCGAGATAACTGTTGTTCAATGTCTAGCCAAAAATTCATTGTGTTGTGACAATCGACGACTCTTGGTTGAAACTCCATCGAGATCATTGTTGAGGCTGCGTTTCTCCTCTTTTGTGTTCTTTCACTCATTTTTTTCATCCGTAGTCTGTGCATGTGAAAATGTATTTTTAGTAGTAGTATATACTGCATGTTATCATTTCGTTGTGATTAATGTTATAGAATACTGATTGTTTGCCATCATCCTTTGGTGGACTTGGGTGTTCTATATTTGCATATCGTTTGCATTAGCTCTTATACATTTGGCGATTCATATTTTTGATCGTATTTTTTTGGAATGTCCCACTAGCTAACAGATGACTGCTTTTAGATTTTGATCTCCATGCATGGCAACAAAGATAAATTAAGAAGTGAGCAAGTTGTCCGAAGAAATCTACCCCTCTAGCTACACGCACCATGTGCAAGAATCGACGCGACATGACATGTAATTAATCACGATTGCATGCATGCACAAGGGCACGGCTAGCGTCAAATTCTCCACGCCCGTGAAATTTTTTTTGTTCTTCTTGGCGCGCCACAATTGAGATTTGACAATTTAGTTTTCAATCCCTGTACCTCCAATTTCAGTCCTGCCTATTGTAACCCTATTTCAGCCACGATGAGTATAAATGGAAACACTGGCCTCCGTTCCCGACACAGCGCTGCCCCGCCCTTCTGGTGATCTCGTAGTACTCCAAATGTGTTGTCTCTCTATCCTGTGTTCCATAATTGTATTCCTAAGATATTCCCGTGTTTTTATTTCCCACGGTATTTACAATTTTTCCCCATGGATCTCATAGTGACGCATCGAAGCTCTTGGTGGTGTTGACTCCTAGGTACAACGTCGGGCGAGCAAGTTTGGTGGGCTCTACCGAACCTCTTCGTCGCTGACACCTCCCTACGACATCGCATCCCAGACTCCAGTTTTGTGCTTAGGTAAACTACACAATCCATGCCGTATTTTTATAGAGCTATATTGGCTTGGTTCTACACGATCCATGTAGTCTTGGGCTAGTTAAGTTCTACACAATCCATCCTGATATTTGAAGATTAAATAAATTAACAAAGAAGAAATGTGGTCTTCTGTTTCACGAATTTATATATATATATATATATATATATATATATATATATATATATATAGCATATACTACATCTGTTCCGAAATAAATGTCGCTCCGACAGCTTATTACGATAGTGTATTTCTAATTTAATTCCTGGTCGGGAACGATAAATATTAAAAACCAGAGGTAGTATGTAATTTCTGGATTTAGAAGTAAATGACGCATGGGTTATCTAATCAACCGCTCCAAATGTTGAACTCTCATTCCTGTTTTACAAATTTGTATTCCTAAGATTTTTCAATTCCCACGGTTTTTACACATTTTTCTTTCTTGTGTCTTTCTCGAATCATACGTTTTTTTTTCCTATTCCTTCATTTCTAATTCCCCCTTTCCGAACAAACACTGTAGTTTATAGAAACCACATCGTCCGATCCGAAATCTACGTCGGTCATGTAATCTGACGTTATCAGAGTTATTTGGAATGACTACTTACAATGCTCTTTACATTAGGAACAAGACATCAAACCGTGATGTCGTCTACAAGCATTCATGGTGGCCAACAAGCACCTGGTATAACTATAAATGTGTTTACTATCAAAATTAAAAAAATTAGAAAACATTAAATCATTTGCATGGTATGCAGAGAATATTGTAGCACATGATGTTCAGGAACCCCGAGGTTCTTCACTCCTTGGTACTACGATGCATGAACCAATAGCAGGTATAGATATACAAACAAGAAATACTCCTTCCGCCCCAGCGTAACTTTACTTTTGGAGCTTAACAAATGTCCCACTCCAACTCTATCGGTAGCTTCCAACTACCCATATCACATCACATTACTACCTGCCTCTCTATCGTGCCATTTGTTTTGGCGGAGCGTGTTAGTTTTTTACTCCTTTGGCATTAAATTTGGAGCATTTTGAGAGACTATGTTTTGTCCTTAGATATATTGATGATGGGTGTATTGTGGTCATTTGCATTGTTTCCTAGGCTCTACTAATTATTTTAGCATGCCTTGCGATTCTACTTTCTAAGCCTTTATAGTTAACAGTTCATCAGCATGTTTGATGGCGTGATTTTTTTATGGCTCCACGTTGTGCTCTCTCGCCGCCGGCAACTCCGCCGGCACTGGGCCCACGCCCTGTTGCTGGTCACTTCAGTGTCCTCCCCAATGCGTCTCCCTCGCCCATCGCCACGTCCCATCCTTCGTGTGCCATGATGACCCCGCTGCCCGCAAATCCCTGGCCATTAGTCGCCCTACCACCAATCCTCCTCGAGAGTTGCTCCTGGTGATCTCGACCAGACCGAACCCTCGCTTTGTTCAGCATCACAAGTTGGGACTATGCAGTACTGCACCTGCAATAACCGCCACTGACAAGTGGATCCGACGTCTCGTGGGCCCACATGTTAGTGGCAGCTAATGCAGGTGCAGTACTGCAGAGGATTTCAATCCCTCAAGCTGCTTGCCTTATCTGTCTTGCATTCGCCACCTGCTCTTGCTGGCGTTCATTACTTACCCTGCAACTAATAATTCTCTTCGAGACGCGCTCCGTCTGATGTCGATCAGACCAAACCGGCGAACCCTATATTTGTCTAGTCTAGCATTGCCAGCTGCATGTCCGCCCCCTCTCAGTCTTTCCTGCTTCGCTGCTGGACTGAAATTCCTCTGCAGTACTACGAGTGCAGTATTGCCATTAACATGTGTACCTGATGGCTCATTTTAGTGTATGAACAGCAACAAAGATGTCAATAATGTACTCCCCCCGATCAAAATAGTTGTCGTTCAGACAGTCCTAACTAGTTTATTTTTAATTCATCTGTTGGTCTGATACGACAATTAATATAAACTAGGAGGGAGTAATATAGAACAAAATGCTGCTAGGACGCAGTCCTCCAACGCTCGTATTTGCCGCACTCGTCCTAAAGATGGTACGAACATCAGACATTTCTTCTTTTCACACTATTTGTACATGATACTAAACTTGGTTAGGCGGTAATTTGCTTTAATAATTTACAATTTGAATCAATGTAACAGAAGGAAAGAAGTTTGGAAGAAGTGTGGCTAAAGGAATTAAAGTTGCCATAATACGCTATGCATCCCAAGTTAGTAGAACGGAGCACCAATTCAGTTCTCTACTAGGTTGGGTGTTGCGGTTGGTATTAACCAGCGGCACTTTGTCGATGATGCGGTTATGTTTACAAAAAGACATGCATCCCTCAGCGGTGCAAGGAAGTGGACAAAGGTTGGCCATAGTAACAAGAGAGATATAGTACGAGATATTCTGGTTAGTGTTGTCACGCCCCCACACATGTATTTTTTTCTTGCAATATTCATCTTGTACATTTACAGCAACTTGTTATATAATATACAGGACTCCTGGAACATGAAGGACTCACTGGAGATCGCAAGAAAAATTTTGAAAATTGTTGGTGAGCGCTACAAGGGGTGGCGCTCGACTTTGAATGCCACCTATAAGAGTTATTCTACCGATGAAGAACGTATACGAAACAAGCCTGCTGACGTAACAGCGCCCGAGTGGTTGCACCTAATAGAATATTTTGGGTTTGAGCGATTCAAGGTCAACTAATTTTTTAATAGCTTCACATCATACAAAAAATATTTGATTTACATTCATTCGTGGAATTAATTCTTAAAATTATTGCAGTCAATAAGCAGGACCCATTCTCAAAATCGAAGAAGATAAAAGGCCAGTCACTTACTTGGCTCCAAATCTGATAGGAGAATTGGTCCCGATCTTCCGAGGATAGGTCGATTGATGTGGAGATCTCGACGTTGATGATCCGAGGCTCTCGAGTAGAACACGAACAACCCCTGCAATCACTACACCATCGCTCCGTTGGTTATCAACCGTGCTGCACACGATTGACCTCGCCAAGAAGGCTAATTTCTGCAAGTGCAACTAAGAACACAAGCAAGAACGTAGAAGACACGATCTGAAATCTCGAAGTTGGGGTTTCACAAACCGTAGAACGGCAATATTATTGATCTAAGCAAAACCCAATTGTCTATGGCGGCTACCAAGGAGTATATATAGGTGGGAGGACGTCCAAGGGGGTGTTGGGGTCGTGACCTAACCCTAATATACAAAAATAATGGACTTAGACTTGATACATGGCCCAATGGCCCAATACGGTGGCGCAGCACCCTGACAGATTCTGTATTTGATTTTGTTTCGACGATTCCTGTCGACTCTGAAGGAATTTTGACATGGGACCGGCGCCATTGGAAAGGTTATCCTCTCCCCTTTCCGTTCATATGTAGAACGTCCAAAACGGAGTTCGTATACGTCCTGGGCGTCCGTTTTAGTGCGTACTTCTCCTGGACTTCGAGTTGGATACGATTTGGAGTTTGGTTCGGTTTCCATCTTCTTTGAACGAATTCTCTGGTCTTCCACGTCCCTAGTACTCCCTCCAAGTACTCCTTGAACCTCTACATGGATCCTAATCACAAATAAATCATTAAGTAGCAATCTATGCTCAAAAACATATAAGAAAATATATAAGAACGAGTTCACCTCTGAAATTAATTGTTGTGTATGAACTCTATTGATTGCATCTTGTATGTTCAATGGAGTGTTGTTTGTATCCATAGAAGTGATGTCCTCATCATCCTCCCCTTCTTGAATTGGAGTCGTCCTCGACTCAAGTTCATCTCCTCTCATGTGTTGGTCTAAATGTGCAACGCCATCAAATCTTCTTGTATGCATGAATGGAGGAGGCCAAGCTGGTGGACGACATAGTGCGCCATCTTGATCTTGTCCATCAAATAAGAGTGCACATTCACTTGAGCTAGGATCCCAAAAAAATAAAAATTGTGTCATGTTTGTAGGTGCAATTATAACGTGTATGATCTCATCATTCTCCCCTTCTTTATGGCAAGCCGTCCTCGGCTTGCTTGTATGTCCAGCAAAGAGGCTTTTGGGGATAGAGTGAGCACTGTTCATATTGCACAACCGTAGTGAGTAATGCTTTTGTTGTCCCTGCTGCAAGGAAAAAATACTAGAAAAACTTGACAAGATATTATTAGCATTAGTACATTCATTTACTTGACCATGTTGTTGCAGCACAAAAGGAGCTTCCTCATTTGAACATATGTAAACTTTATGCACCATAAACATACCACTATGTTCATATTTGCCTATAGCATGAAAAATATTTCTACTTAACAAAGGCAATTCAGATTGAGAAAATATTATCTTCTCTACAATATCTAGATCACAAAGAGTGTCAAATTCAATATAGCCCAAAGTATTTAGAGAAGATAACAATTTCAGCTCATCCCTTTCACAAGTAATTGGAATCAAATTCTTAATTTCAGCACATGTGGGTGATAAAGTATCAAATTCATTCAGTTGTTCTAGCATAGGTACAATATAATTATTAGCACACAACTCATTTTTAACAGAAGGATCAGCAGGAAAATCAACATGTGGCAATGGTGTATCAATAAAAGATTCCACTAGTCGCTCCTCGACAATAGCATGATTGGTGAAAAAATTCAGAACATCCAAAAACTTCTCACCTTCAACAAGTGTGTTGTGATATTCGTTACCTTTATTCTCATTTTCAGCAGTAATTGTGAGTGAAATATGAATTGATAGATCTGAATTTTCACAGGAGTTGTTGAACACCTCATTCGCTTTTGGATTTTCTACAGTTATTGGTTCTTGTTCCTGCAAAAGGTTAGGCATAGGAGGAGGTACAACAAGAAAATTCTTCTCAAGCTCATGTATTTCATCTTTGCAATTGGATACACTAGTAAATGTTTCTCGCATAAGAATTTTCATATCTTTCCATGTTCGAGGTTTTTCTAAATCATTTAAATTGTTCCACCAAGTTAATGCACAACCTACTAATGCACTTGCAATATTTCTAATCTTTCTCCTCTCACACATATGACATTGTCCAAAAATTTTATCCACCTCTATTTCCCAAGTAATATATTCATCATAACAAAAACCATCATAAGAAGGAAGAGATGGGCGAATTTAATTACTTCTTGTGGAAGGTGTTGTAAAGGTGGTGTGAATGTCATGTGAATCCTTGGTTGATGTTTGATTTTTACTGAGCAACTCCATCATCGTCTTCATCATGTCCATCATCTCAGCATATAATGCATGATTCTTGCTTTTACCTGACATTGTTAGTAGCAAACAGAAGACAACACAAAAAATATGTTATCCCTGTCAACTACAAAGGATAATGGTAAAGTGGAAGTGGAATCACACACTCTCAAGCGTCTTACCACGCTCTTACAAGTGTTCTTACCGACACTGCAGGTGGCAAACGGTGGACGGTATGAAGAAACAATTGAAGCGTGGGATGATTGCAAAGGTGTATCGATTCTGCTCAAGAGTAAGGTGTAGCTTGGATGACACTTTCTATGTAGCAAGGATTAGCAACAATGAAATCAGATAGTAAAGTTGAATAAGTGTCCAAAGTATTTGTCAAAGTTGCTGGCCTAAATGTGTTCCTAGTAGTTCAAGCTAGCAAAACATGAGACAAAACTAGATGACACAAAGAATGCAAGCACTTCTGTTTTTTTTTGTTTTTTTCTTATTTTTTTGTGCGGCTTTTCTTTCTTTTTTTGCACTTGCCTTTTTCTTTTTTCTTCCTTTTTATTCAGAATGTGCTGCAAGGGAAGAACACAATGAAAATCAATCCAAGATATCTTGTGTGTCTGTCGCAGATTTTCTGCTCAATCTTCCAAGGACAAATAGGCACACTTATAGGCTCTAAATTGGAAAACTTAGAACAGAAATATTGTAGATATATATCTCCTCTTTAATATAAATATATGGAAGACCTATTTTGGAAAATAACAATAGGAGATATTGCCCCCGAAATACAGACTGTTCGGAATTTTTAGGTCATTAACAGATTCGGATCTAATGCAATTTCGACATCGATAACTATATTTTCCGGGCAAAGGATGAATAGGAAAGTTATAGAGAACTTCTTAAGCTTTCCAGAAAGTATAAGAACACAAAAATCTAAGCTAGTATGAGTGAGATATGATGAAAATACTGAACTGGACAGAGATGAATCTAATCTGGATGTGATGACGTGATTTAAAAGGATGAATCAACACAATGCAAAACTCAAACTAAGACTAAAAACACTTTCTAAACCAGCAATATGACTCAACAACGGACACAAACTCAACAAAACCAAACTGAAAACGAAACTTGCAAAGGCTCAATGGTGGTTTGGACAAAATGATGAACCGATCTACTAAACTGCAATTTTTTGTGGCTTTTTTGTGGACTCTAGGTATGAATAACAAAACTAAAGTAATGGATAGATGAATTACGTAATAGGCAACCTGGAAATCTGATACCAATTGATAGGAAAAGATGATGCCCGATCTTCCGATAGGTAATGGATAGGTCGATTGATGTGGAGATCTCGACGTTGATGATCCGAGGCTCTCGAGTAGAACACGAACAACCCCTACAATCACTACACAACCGCTCCATTGGTTATCAACCGTGCTGTACACGATTGACCTCACTAGGAAGGCTAATTCCTGCAAGTGCAACCGAGAACACAAGCAAGAACGTAGAAGACACGATCTGAAATCGCGAAGTTGGGGTTTCACAAACCGTAGAACGGCAATATTATTTATCTAAGCAAAACCCAATTGTCTATGGCGGCTACCATGGAGTATATATAGGTGGGAGGACGTCCAAGGGGGTTTTGGGGTCGTGACCTAACCCTAATATACAAAAATAATGGACTTCGACTTGATACATGGCCCAATGGCCCAATACGGTGGCGCGGCACCCTGATAGATTTTGTACTTGATTTTGTTTTGACGATTCCTGTCGACTCCGAAGGTATTTTGACATGGGACCGGCGCCATTGGAAAGGTTATCCTCTCCCCTTTCCGTGCATATGTAGAACGTCCAAAATGGAGTTCGTATGCGTCCTGGGCGTCCGTTTTAGTGCGTACTGTTCCTGGACTCCGAGTTGGATACGATTTGGAGTTTTGTTCGGTTTCCATCTTCTTTGAACGAATTCTCTGGTCTTCCACGTCCCTAATACTCCCTCCAAGTACTCCTTGAACCTTTACATGGATCCTAATCACAAATAAATCATTAAGTAGCAATCTATGCTCAAAAACATATAAGAAAATATATAAGAACGAGTTCACCTCTGAAATTAATTGTTGTGTATGAACTCTATTGATTGCATCTTGTATGTTCAATGGAGTGTTGTTTGTATCCATAGAAGTGATGTCCTCATCATCCTCCTACGCCCAACTTAGTTACGAGAAGGTATGAAAAATAAATCACGCTTTTACTTTGCACTGCAAACAATATGTATATCGACATGTTGAATTTTACTTGTATTTTATGTAGCGTGACCCAGAGAGTGGAGAAGAACCCGATGACATACAACTGTGGGAGGCAAGC
Organism: Tuctoria greenei; assembly: GCA_036927565.1. Classification (NCBI taxonomy): domain Eukaryota; kingdom Viridiplantae; phylum Streptophyta; class Magnoliopsida; order Poales; family Poaceae; genus Tuctoria; species Tuctoria greenei. The sequence goes on along the minus strand of JAYESD010000002.1, from coordinate 222,745,602 downwards.
CATTTGTTGAAGAACAGTGATTGGGCAAACAAGCAAGCATAAGCTGTACATGTGAGTAACACTTCAAACAATCCCCAATTAAATAAATATTTGCAATTTACCTATGACTTTTATTTTCGTATATAGATTCAGGCACATTCTCAAGTGGACGACATGGAAGCTGAGCAGGGAGGCCCAATTCAAAATGAGGAGAAAAACCACATCTTCCAGCATTGTTAAATATCCTCAATCGGTTGTGCAGGATCACAGGTTCAGGGGTGTGGTTATGTGGCTAACCCACTGGTCCTGAACGTGAATGTATGCGTATCCAGATGTTTGAACACCTCAACGACCAAGTTCGAAACTTAGGAGATAGAAATGCAGGCCTCAATCACATAGTGCAGGAGTTGGAAGGAAGAAATGATAGCTTAACCACCCAGATGGACTGCATAAACCAGAAGAATGAAGACCTAAACCTTCAAGTCCAAAACTTAGAAGGTTAGCTAGCAGCTGATCATGAACTGAGAACTAGGGAAATGGAGGACATGAACCTCTCAATGAGGGCTGAAATGCGCAAAATGATGGAGACCACTCCACAAAAGGTCCCACAAAAGAACTGCCAAAAGCCACCTGCTCAAACAATTAGTCCTGGTCAGCTTAGGCAAACTTACATCCAAACACATCGTGAGCGTAATATTGTGTTGTTATGCATGTTGCAATATCAATTGATGGATGTTTATTGTTAAACTTGTGGTTCTGTTGCCACTAATTTTCAAACCTGGTGCGTTAAGATTCTACTGCCGCTAATTATAAATTGTGGCATTACAAATTTCTTGTCACGAATGATAAATTGTTGCAATAGGAAGCTATTGCCATGAATTACAAAACGTTGCAGTATAAACATTTGGCCACGACTCAAAAAACGTTGCACTAGACTGCTATTGCCACCACACAGAAAACGTCGCATTATAACACTATTGCCACAGATGAGAAAATGTTGCATTACACCTCTATCACCACAAATCATTAAACATTGCATTATAACTGTACTGCCACAGATCAGAAAGCACTGCATTACAAACCTATTGATACATATCAGGAAATGTTGCATTAGAAACTATTGCCACAGATCAGGTAACGTTGCATTACGAACCTGTTGTCACAAATAAGAAATCATTGCAATACCAAACTATTCGCCACGGATGTGAAATCGTTGCAGTACCATACTATTTCTCATGGATCTGAAATCATTGCAATACAGTACTATTCACCACGTTTGTGGCGCAATAACATACGATTTGCCACGGATGTTAAACCGTCGCATTATCATACTATTTGCCATGGTTGTAACATCGTTGCAGCAGCATACTATTTGCCACGAATGTGAAATCGTTGCAATACCAGATATTCGTTGCAATACGTTAAATCGTCGCAATACCATAAATCGTTGCAATACCGTACTATTTGCCACGGCTGTGAAATCATTGCAATATTGTAGTATTTGACACGAATGAGAAATCGTTGCAATCACATACTACCATGAATGTGAAATTGTTGCAGTACCATGCTATTCGTTGCAATACATTTAATCGTCGCAATACGCTAAATTGTTGTTATAACATACTATTTGCCACGAATGTGAAATCATTGCAATACTGTACTATTGCCACAACTGTGAAATGTTGCAATCACATACAGTTACCACAAATGTGAAATTGTTGCAATACCATGCTATTCGTTGCAATGCGTTAAATCATCGCAATACGCTAAATCGTTGTAATAACATACTATTTGCCACGAATATGAAATCGTTGCAATACTGTACTGTTTGCCATGATCAGGAACTCGTTGCAATAACGTACTATTCGTTGCAATACGTTAAATCGTTGCAATACATGCAGTCGTTGCAATAGCGTACTATTTGCCACCGATGTGAAATCATTGCAATACCATACTATTTGCCACGGATGTCAAGGCTTGGCAATAACCTATCGCCACGGGAATTATTATGACGATTTGTAAAAACTATCACCAAGCTCTTTTTCATTGCAACAATGACCTATTGCGACGAAAAATGACCTATTATGATGAATTTTTTCGTTGCGATAAACCGGAATCCTTGCAGTGAGTGGAGGAAAGAGATGACATGCAAGCTTTCAAAAGGAAGGCCAAATCCGGCATTAAGCACTATAGCACTACATCCTATCCTTAGCTTTCATTAGAACCTAATACTAGGTGATGCCAACTGTAAACCAAATCTCAACCAACCCAACCACCATTTTTATCCATTGACTAATTATGAATTTGACACCAATCCGCTCTTGTCTGTGAGCACGGCTGTCATGACAGTTTCCAAATCTCTGCAGAGAACGTATCCTTTACCCACAAGCCATGATTTCATCCCATGTTGGTAGGTGGAATAAGTAAACCTCCTTGATGCCAGTGGTGCGCAACCCATATTGCACACTTCCGTAGGAGTGTTGCAAGCAGATCACTACAAGGTCTTTACAAAGGTCCTCCCGACGCGTACTAGCCCTTTGAGGTTTCACTCCTATACAAAAGTGTGAGCCGACAAATGCGTCTCAAAACCCCAATTGACCCCTATTTAGCCATGCGGATCCCAAGGCAGTAACTCTGAACCAATTCTCTGCACCATCTAATCAGTAATACTACGCCGGGAGAGGCCTAATTAATCGACCAAACTACGCATTCTCAGTCTTGTTGCGATACTATAAAGCTTAATGGCTTCCTACATAAACAAGTCCTTGGAATCAGGCAAGGTTCATACCTAAGAACTCGGGTCTCGTGCATACTGCACATACCATTCAAACCAACCCGCCAGATTCCTATTCACTACAATTCATTTTTCTATATCACAATAAATAATCATAACAATTAAGAATATAACATGTGTATAGAATTTCCCTCCCAAATACTAAGCATGGCTAAGCATAACAGAAATAATAAAATTCACCCAATCCAACCTGGTGACAAGGAATTATATGGAAGGACAAATAAACAAGATTCAAATTATTAACCATGCAACTAACTAAATATTAGTAATACGGGTGCAAGATGGTCAAGGACACTTGCCTCCAAAGTAGGGTTGGTGCTCGACGTGGAACTGATGGTCTTGAAGGTTGAAAGTCGGATCTGGTCCCGACTCTAAATATGATGACGAACGCAAAATAAAAATAGTGACATACAGTAAGAAACATTCACACAAAATGCATACATCACAATTAAAGAAACAAACATAAAATCCTACGCGTTTACGGTATTATGGCTATTTTAGAACATAGGAATAAATTATTTATGATTGAGGTTTTGAAGAAAAAAGTGATAATATGAATAAAATATGTTTTTAGCAATTTTTACATAGTTTCTATATTTATTTGAAACCAAATATTATTTTTAGAATGATTTAATCTTCAAAAATATGTTTGAAAAAGATTCTCAACATAAAATATGCATTTAATAATTATTATATCGTTTTTAATATTTACTCCTATGTGTAAAATTAATTCTATAGCCAAAATACACTTATAATTAATACATTTTTATATACAAAACAGCATTTTATTTGAGTTACTAAAAATAAACAGAGCTAAATATTAAATAAAAAATATTGGGCTGTTTCTGCAATATTTAGTTGAAACTATGAATTTTTTTGTATTTACTGATATTTTCAAAGGCTTTCCAACAGTTTCCACTTAATTTCCTATTTTCTACACAATTTCCAGAAAGGTCAGGGTTAGCTTTATAAAGGTTTGGGCCAAAATATGATTAAATCAAAGTGTCCAGGAGGTTTTGCGCAAACATGGCGAAGGGGTATGCGGGATTGGATCTGGGCCGTTGGATCAAAAAAGGATGGCTTGCGAAAGGGTATTCTATGATCACTACAAGGATTTTGGCTTAGCAATGAAAAAATTCATCGCAATAGGTCGTTTTTCATCGCAATAGGTCACTGTTGCAACAAAAAATACTATGGCGATAGTTTTTATGAATCATTGGCATAAGTCCCATGGCGATAGGTTATTGCGATGACTTGACATCCGTGGCAAATAGTATGGTATTGCAACTATTTTACATCGGTGGCAAATAGTATGGTATTGCAATGATTTCACGTATTGCGATGATTTAACATATTGTAACGAATAGTACGGTGTTGCAACAATTTCACATTCGTAGCAAATGGTACGGTATTGCAACGATTTCACATCGATGACAAATAGTATGGTATTGCAACGATTCAACGTATTGCGACAATTTACGTATTGCAATGAATAGCATGATATTGCAATGATTACACATTTTTGGTAATAGTATGTTATTGCAACGATTTCACATTCGTGACAAATAGTATGGTATTGCAATGATTTAACATATTGTGATAATTTAACGTATTGCAATAAATAGCAGGGTATTGCAACGATTTCACATTCGTGGCAATAATATGTTAGCAATGATTTCATAGTCGTGGCAAATAGTATGGTATTGCAACGATTTAACGTATTGCTACGATTTAACGTATTGCAACGAATATAATGAATTACAACGATTTCACATTCGTTGCAATAGTATGGTACTGCAACCATTTCACAGCCATAGCAAATAGTAGGATATTGCAACGATTTAGCGTATTATGATGATTTAACGTATTGAATGAATATCATGATATTGCAACTATTTCACATCTGTGGCAATAGTATGATATTGCAATCATTTCACATTTGTGGCAAGCGATGTGACCCACTGCAGGATAAGCCTACCATTCGCCATCCATCGTTAGAAGGACGGTAACCTCACCCACAAGACAATGCCTTGGAGACCAAGAGGAAGCAAAGATTGAAGCTTCCGCTCCCCAGGTAGACTGGATGAATAGAACGAACACTGTAAAAACGGCCCCACTATAAGGAATGTTGGATAGATAGGACCGCCTCACCCTCCTATAAAAGGACCCCAAGGCCTTCCGTGAGAGGGGCAAATTCACTCTATATTCGCGGATACTATACACATTTACCTTATGCATTTTTCCTTTGGTGCTCTTGCACCCTTTTCCTTTGATGCACTTGCGTTTGTGCCTTTCTTTTCATACGATAGTGTGCATTTACGCTTAAGCATTACATTCATAGAAGTTCTTACTTCTCTAGAGTTCATATACTCCAGCAAGGCTCGCTTGTAATCTGCTCTCTCGCCTTTTGAGCTAACAAAGATCGCGGATAGACTCCCTCTGGACGTATGTCATTTTTTGCACGAACAAGGATTAATCTCTTGTTCTTTGCGGCTAGACATACAAAGACGAATGTGATTCAATACAAATTTACAGGTCGGCTTCCGAAACGCCGACAAAAAGATTTGTGTCAAATTCAAGGTGTTGATGATGATAAAATATTTTTGTCTATCTCGATGTTGAAGTCCATCTGGATCCTTCTAGCAATTGTAGCATACTATGGTTATGAGATATGGAAAATGGGCATCAAAATAATTTCTTTAACAGAAACCTAAGTGAGGATGTGTACATGACACAACCTGAAGGTTTTGTCGACCAACAATATGCTAGAAAAGTATGTAGACCTAACAAGTCTATATATGAGCTAAAACGAGCATTTCAAAATAGGGACTCGTTTTGATGAGGTAGTTAAATTGTTTGGCTTATTTAAAAATGAAGAAGAACTATGTGTGTACAAGAAGGCCAATAGGAGTGCACTCATATTTTTGGTATTGTTTGTGGATGACATACTACTGACCGGGAATAATATTTCACTAATGGAGGATTCACAGCCTTCACTGAGAAAAAGTTTCTCTATGAAAGACCTTGGAGAGGCATACAACATTTTAGGCATAAAGATCTATAGATAGATATAAACGTTGAAACAGATTAAATCAAAGTATGTACATTGACAAAGTGTTGAACAGGTTCAACATAAACGATTCCAAAAAGGATTCATACTTATGTCACATGGTATATCCTTGAGCAAGAGTCAGTGTGTTGTATTGCTTGTTGAGCAAAAAAGGATGAGTAGAATCTCATACGCTTCGGCTATTGGATATATCATGTATGCCATGTTTTGTACACACCCAAATGTCTCGTACGCTCTAAGTGTTATGAGTAGGTACCAATCAAACCCAAGTGATGTTCACTGTGTAGCAGTAAAGAATATTGTTAAGTACTTACGAAGAACAAAGGATATGTTCCTAGTCTAAGGAGGTTTGGAGAAGCTCGTTGTAAATGTTTACACTAATGCTAGTTTTCAAACTAACAAAGATGATAGCAAATCACAATCAAAATATGGCTTCTGCCTCAATGGTGAGGCGGTGAGCTGGAAGAGTTCTATGCAAGAAATAGTCGCAGACTCAACGACAAAACTCGAGTACATTGCAGCTTAGAAGCTGCAAAGGAAGCTGTATGGATGAGAAAATTTATTTCTCATTTAGCGTGGTACCTAGATGCTCCAGTCCAATTGACCTCTATTGTGATAAAAGTGGTGCATCACGCAAGCAAAGGAGTCAAGGTCGCACCAAAAGTCTAAACACATACTACAACACCATCAACTGATGTGAGATATCATCGATCGAGGTGTTGTGAAGATATGGAAAGTGCACACTTACCTGAACATGGTAGATCCATTGACAAAGCCACTTCCACAAGCCAAGCATGATGCACACACAGGATCAATGGGCATAGGATGTTGGATTGATTAGTGTGAGTGGGGGCTTATGATGATGTGTATCTTATTGGTAGTCATAGGATGTAACACCCACTATTTTAGAGAGGAAAAAAATTGTAAAATGAATTTTTCAAGAGATAAAATCATTTTCTTGGAAATAAAATTTATATAAGGCAAGTTGCATCATGATTGATTGTTTGTGTGAATTTTTGAAAATACAAATTTGCTAGAAATTCAGATTAAAAATTCATATCATAAAAGAGGAGAAAAAGAAAACAGAAAAGAAAAAGAAAAAGGAAAAATCGCCCCTGGGCCGAATTCCCCAATCTGGCCCAACTCCCTCTCCCCGCCGGCCCGCACCTCCTCTCCCCTCCCTCTCTCTCTGTCACCCGGCCCCACACGTCAGCCCTCAACCGCGCCCCTCTCTCTCCTCCCTTCCGCTGACCAGCCAGGCCCGCATGTCGGCTCCGTCTTCATCGCGCCCGCGCCGCTTCCCGTAACGCACGCGCACGACGCCGCCCCCATTCCCCCTTTTCAATGCCGTCCGTTTCTCCGCAATCAAGCACCGGCTAGTGCCCTATGATGGCGTCGGCCGTTTCCACACCGAAACCCTATAAATACCCGCCAATTCATCCTCAATTTCCTCACCCCGACACACTCAAACCCTAGCCGCCGTCGAGGTCAGTGTTGGCGATCGCGTTCCCGTCGGTTCTTTCAATCTCCGTCCACGCCACCTTGCCTAACACCTTTGCCGCATCCCCAGGAGTTTGCCGGACAACTTCGTTGGGGTATATTGCCTCTGCGTCGCCAAATTCATCAGGCGCCGAGGAGCACCGCCGCCGTTCACCGTCGCCGACCCACCTCCGACCAATTTCCGGCCTCGCGACAACTCTCGGTGAGACCCCCTTGCTTCCCTCTTCGTTTTGCGCTATTTGGATGTACCCCTTGGCCTCTGTGGCGCGTTCTTGGACTTCTTCGGCGATCCAGCCGCCGCGCGCGCGTCGCCGCCGCCCAACCCTAATCGGGGCGACGTGGCTCAATGCCCGTCGTCCATTATGTTTCAATGGCCAAGATTAGAACCCTCGTACCCCTTCGGTACATTAAATCTGGGCCATCCATTTTAAATCAACGGCCCACATTCAAATATTTTTCCCGTCGCCTGTTTTGCGCCCAAGCCCCTGGAAACTTGCGGGCTACCCCCTGAGTTTCTCTGGAATTCAAGTCTAGCCCCTAGAAATGTCAAACTAGCCCCTGGACTTTCCGAAAATTAGTAAAATACTGGTTAAATTAATAAAAAGTGTTTTAAAGCCCCTGGAGAATTATAAAATAGCAAATAAATTCTAGAAAATTGTAGAATAAACCCCAGACTTAATAAAAATTATTTTTAACCTCTGGAACAGTTCTGTTTTTACAGAAAAGCCTCTGTTAGTTCTAGAAATTAAATAAAAGTCCTTAATTTGTATAAAATAATTATAAAAACTGATTTAAATATGTTTTATTTATTTTCATTTCTGTATTATTTTTATTAATTCATTTAAAATGTTGAAATGGTCATAAAAATACTTTTAAGTATATTTAGTTCATAAAAATTGTTTTGCACATAGAAATAATTAGTAAAAATAATGTAAAAATTGTAAAATTTATATTATTGATTATAAATCTATTTTAGGCTTATTTTGAAGGATAAAATTTCTAGAAAATAATTTAGGGTTCTAATAAATATAAAAATGGTATAAAAATTTATAAAAATATGTTTTACTAAATAAATTTCATTTAACTTTAAATTCTCAACAACAAATGTATGTCTATAATAAAAATCAACCCTAAAATCACTTTTGCGTAGGAATTCGCGTTTATTTGAATTATGTGCATTTTATTATTTTCTTATTGTATGTTACTTTTCGTACATCATCGTATATTAGAGTCGGGGCCAGAACCCACCTTTAACCTTCAAGAACAACAGTTTCCCGACGACCCCGAGGCACAATTTGGAGGCAAGTTCCTTGACCATCTTGCACCCTTTTTGTTAAGTTTTAGTTAGTTGCATGCTAAATTAAAGTATGAAACCTATGTTATGTTATCTTAGACTTTTCCACAATATTCCTTGTCAACATGGTTTGGGTGTTTTACTATTATTTAGTTACGCTTAGCCATGCTTAATTGAAATATGATCTATCTATCTACAAGTTTACATTTGATGCTTTATGATTAATGAATTGATGACAATATTGGAATTTAGTAGATAGGAATCTGATAGGAGGTTTTGTATGGATTGGTGCATGCGTGCACAAGACCTTGGTTTGGGGTTTGACACCTATCGGATTCTAAGGATCGGTTTATGGAAGAAGTTGCTAAGCCCTTTAGTATCACCACGGGATTGTATATGGGACAACTTGGTTTAGTAAGTTGGTCTCTCCCAATGTAGCATAGGTAATTGAACGGGTGGGGAATGGGTTTTGCCTTGGGATCCGTATGGCTCAAGAGGGGGCTTCTCCTGGCGGAGGGAAAATAGACTCCAGGTGCTGGAGCGGTGAAACCTTAGAGTACCCATTGCAAGTCGGGAGAACTATCGGAAACACCTCGTAGTGATCTCTTGGCCACACACCTACGGAAGTGTGTATTTGTGGTTAGCTACCACGGGCATCAGGGAGGTTTACCTTAGTCCACCTGGCAATAGGGGACGAAATCACGAACTGTGGGTAAAGGATACACACTCTACAGAGTTTTGCTAAACTGTCTAGACAGCCGTGCTCACGGACACGAGCGGCTTGGAAACCAAATTCATAATTAGCACATGGTTACTAAATGGATGGTTTGGGTTTAGTATTACCTGGATTAATTTTTGGGATATTGGGATTTCACCTAGAGGTAGGTGCTTAATAACAGTTAAGAATAGGTTGTAACTACTTTAGTGCTTTACCTATTATTTGCCTTCCTTGTTATGAAAAACACATGTCATAATTTACCAACTTGCGGGTACCGTTGGTACTCAAACTTGCTAGTTGCATATTCCCCCCCCCCCAGTCTACGAAGACACCGAGGTGGAGAACCAGGACTTCTACGGAGATCCCGAAGAGATGTTCTAGGCTGGCGCTCCCCCGTACAAGCCTGTGTTTGGAGCCCTTGTTATGTTTTTCCGCTGCTTGTGTACTTTTATTTTAGACCTGGAAGGTCATTTATGTAATAAGGTGATGTACTCGAACATGGCATTTTATTTGGTATTTCACTTTCGTCTACACATGTATGAGTGGAACTGATCCTGGCATACATGTGGAAAGCATCTGGTTGTCTTCTTATTACCAGGTGTGACATAGGACGATGACATCATGTCAACATTTGAGACCTGCATGTTTAGTGGTATGTTCCATGATGTTGTCATTTTGTATATTAATGAGTATGTGATTTCTTAGTGAAACTACACGATATAGATTGACATTATGCTAAATGTGATCCGATCTCCAGCTTCTATCCATCATGTGAAACTGTGATGTAGAAATAAGTTGGTGCATGTGTTGGGTGGATGATCATGTTTCACGGGTCATAACAATATGGGATATTGCACCAATAATGCAGGCACGTGTGGATGTCTGTGGAGGTGCTATTGGGTTACGCACTTATATCTATGATCATCCACATCCAACTGATCATGTTTTACGCGGTTAATTTATAGTGTTGTAGCAAGTAGCATCTCGTGTATTTCCCTACACTACGTACCTCAGATAGACACAGATGCGATACAACCTAATCAATCAAAATCTTACGAAATTCTGGAGTGCATGCTACAAAAGTCTGAAAAACTCAACCGATTCTTTTTAATTCAAGATCCAACGAAACTTGTTCAATTCAAAATTCAATGAAGCTTCCTCAGTTCAGTACCTCTTACTCCCTTCGTTCTGAAATATTTGACTTTCTAAGTCAAATGGAAAATGTGTTTTATTACTTGACACTTTAAGATATTTATGTCAAGGGAGCCACTACCCAGGTCATGAGCCGCTTCAACCCGAAAGACTAGTCTAATAGGTGAGGTTCCCTCCAATTTTGACTTTGCCCCTCCTGACATCAATAATCAATATGGGACTACCTAACAATCTCAGTTGTTACACATCGGGTGGCCCCACTCCTCTTCACATGTGGGTAAACACTATTTCAACAGCCTGGTAACAATGTGGCCTTGGAGATCTCATCCGACAGAAGATCTCATCGGATGACCCGATATCTATGTGAGGCTCACAATATAGTCTATATTTCTGATCATATCACTTATTTGAGTGTGGTCTGATTCATCACTTCAGCGAGCCCCTACCATCAGCCCTGGTCATAATGGGTCTATTATCCAAACAGGCCAACCTGGAGCTCCGGTCAAAACATTGAGCCACCTCAACCAAAAAGAGTAACATAATAAGTGAGGTTCCCTCCACCTTTTGAGTTGAGCTCCTCTATCATCAATATTCCATGTGAGACTAAATTGATAATGGTGATGAGAGAACTCAACTCCTCATGAACTTTTAGTACGGATACTCATGCACTAGTTGTCATCTTTCTTTTTTTTTCATTATTTTTTGTGATAGTCTTTGTTGTGTATAGTCACACAAAGGCTAAAAACATTTTTCCGTTATCTAAAAAAGCATTACTTACCGAGGTTAAGCATTGCTATATGGCATTTTTGGTCAAGAGAGGTGTAGACATAAGCACCAACTGACCAACTCTCCCATGTTGACACTGAGTGATCAGATGGAGACTGTTTTTAGTTTTTTACCGAAGCACTCAGGATTTGGTGTTTTCTGGCGAACGGCAGTGCTGAAGTACAATTAGCTCCACGTGGGCCAAGGTTTGCTCATGTTTGAGAAAATGAGAATGGGGTGCTTTTAAAGTGCATATTGCTACTTTGCTAGCTAGGAGACAAGGGATACAAAAGAAGTGGAGCACTCTAGCTTGATGTCACTGGACTGGAGAGTTTCAAAGCCGTTTTCATCAACGATTGATGTCGCATCTCATCCCACAACACTTCATGACACTTGAACTGCACGAGCAAATGCCCACTGATCTGTCCTTTAGTTTGGAGCAAGAAATACAATAAAATCTTCAATCGATTGACCACATCTTGTAGCTAGAATCTTTCCAAGGATGACTTTTGTACGCCCCCGTGTTGCTCCTCACGGGCGACACGGGAGGCCCCCGAAACCCTAGCCGCCGTCGGTTTCTTCCCAGCCACTCTACACCTCGCCACCGTTGGAGCGAGCTGCTCGCGCGCCAGGCGACTTGTCGGGATGGTGGCGGCGGGGTCTCTTCGGCAGCGTGGCTGTGAGGAGGGCGACGGAGCCCGGATCTGGCGGCCAGCCTGCAGATCCAACCGAGGGTCAACCTGCAGTTTTGATACGGAGGGCCAGCCTGCAGTTCTGGTCCGGCACCAACGTTGTCATCCGCGGGGACTCGCACGGCAGTAGGAGGCGTCAGGGGAGAAGTCGAAGCAAGGGACTTCGAGTGTGAGCGGGCGTGCAGCCTATCTCCGTGTCCTGAAGTGTCGTTGCGGTGGTCGCGGCCGACATGAAGGCTAGGGTGTCGACCGAGGCGTGTGTGGCTTGTGGTGCTGGTGATTCGCGATGGCAGAGGAAGATGAGCTGCGGCACTCGGACTGTCCTTCTCTGGCTGATGACGTGCAAGAGGAAGTGATATGCACCGAATTTGGTTCGGCGAAGGGTGGCCCGATCTTCACGACAGGAGGTTCAAGAAAAAGATAACTTGCTGTAGAAACAGCGCGGATAACTAGCTTTATACCTGACCAAGGTTGGATGCGACCAAGCGACGGGGAGAGAGACACCGAAACCGCGAAGACTTCGACTCGATCTCCGAACGACCGCAGAACCACAACCGGAGCTAATCCACACAAGACGGGGCAGCCGTACTGGAACCCGCAGAGCACGAATTAGTGGATCTCAGAGAGATCTCCCCACAAGTTCAAGAAGAACAAGGAAGAACAAGGGTTGAGTAAGACACTCAAGCAGCTCGGCTGCAAATTTCACTGGAATAATCTTAATTCATCAAAGAGTTGCCCTTGGCTTACAAAAGAGGGATATTTATACCAACAACTAGTCTAAGAATAGATGTGAACTGAAAAATCCACGTGGGAAGGTGGAAGGCCAACTGGCTTGATCATTCATGCAGTGGTCATCAATTTCCCGCATGTCTTCTGGCCTTCTGGGTGGTCTTCAGTGTTTTAATCATAACTCCACCTAGAGACATCCAAAAGACATGGGACCAGATGCGTTGGAAATATAATTTGATAACCTTTCACACAATGTGTAGCATGCTTCACGAAATATTGTAGAGTGATACAGTTTCTCACGGAAACTTGGATATCAGGCTGACTGTTGATCTTCTGAACAGTCTGCACCAAAAGCACTCGGCTGCCAAGCTGGAACCTCTAAAGCACTTGGCACTTAGTGGAATTAGAAAGTTGACTTCAACACCTTTCCAACAAGTACTCATGGACCTTCACAGCTTCTATGAATCAAGAGATATGACTGTTTCTTCATGACAGTTCTGCCAGGCCGAACTGGTTCGACGTAGTTCTCCTCTCTGGTTCAGTCTTGGCGTGTCCTTGTCAGCCTCCTTGGTGAACCTGAGTAATAGAAACATGTACGATTTAGGAAGTATATAATTCTCATTAATAAATGGAATTTCACAAAGTAGCGCGTGCACCTCTTGTTGTAGCTGTTTAGCTCGGCTACGAGTAATTGGTCCATCGACAACATGAGCTGGTGCAGCTTGACTTGATGATTGTTCCATCTTGCTTGATGTAATCGGTATACTTGATGGTATGGTCGGTGTGGGCATATCATCCTCCCCCCCTTGAAAAAGAGTCGTCCTCGACTCTTCCAATCCAAAGAATGGAGAGAGGTCGGACACATTGAAACTGGTACTTACACCATAAGTACTTGGCAGATCAATTTCATAAGCGTTGTCATTGATCTTGCGCAGAACTTTGAATGGTCCGTCAGCCCGGGGTTGCAACTTGTTCTTGCGCAGCTCTGGAAAACGATCCTTTCGAAGGTGCACCCAAACCAAGTCCCC